>JAQIWA010001563.1:0-17585 GCA_034693305.1 Eueremaeus valkanovi | reverse complement strand
CTGTGTGTGATGTCATGTATTAACTTAACTATCTCATATATGAAATGTACACAATTTTATTCTATTTCTTCTACCCTTAACACCACTGATATAGAGTAATGACAATCAATAAGGATTTGTGAAGTTTATCGAAAAAATTACTGAAATTGTTATTAAAGAAAAATAAAATGTATAAATACTATACCAATTATATTAAACCATATTATATTATACCAGGTTCAAATTAGATTCTAAAAGACAAGTGAAAACTAAAAAACAAAAATCGATAATCAAATGAAAGTCGAGAAAAATCAGAAGTCGACTGATTCGGTCTATGGTTGAGGCATACATCAAAACAATCCCATTGTTCAACCATTTCCAATGTATTGATTGGCTGAGGGGTACCTTCTCGTCGGAAAAGACCACTTGTCTTTGGCCGGGGGGATGAGCCACAAATCACTCCAATAGCCCCCCCTTTGATGATAAATATAATTACAATAAACAGAACTTATATTTTGAAATTAAATACACTTTTCATTATTTTTATATTTTTAAAGTAACATGTCGATCTAAGCTAGATAATTTCATCTGATCTTGTTCAGAAAAATAGATGATACATAAAAATGTTCAGATAATTTAGACTGTATTTCAGGGAAAATCAATTAAAAGCAAACGCTAAGGAAATAAATTTTGTATTCATGTTATTGTTGCCCAAACTTTGGATAAAATATTTATTTTCTTATGAAAGCTCTTAGAATACAAATAAATCTTGAGCTGAGAGTAAAAAATAAACTTCAGTATTAAGTGTTGATCGTATCATACGATTCGTATGTTTAGTGTGAATTTTATTAGCAGTGCTATTATTCAGACAAATCCTATTTAAGGAATAATAATAATTCATTTTATTTTAAAAGCAAAATATTAAGCATAAAAACATTGAATAAAAAATTTATTTTTAAATTTTTTCAATTTTTTCAATTCAGGCAGAAGTTCTGTAAATATAATATACAGTATAAATACGAAGCATATAATCATAGCTGATATATAAATGATGGCAAACAAGAAAATGAAGTACAGGATTAAAAATAAACTGAAAACTGATTCCACATCTATTGTATTGTACAGTATTATAGAATAATATAATAAACTGTCGAACTGTTTGTTATTTAACGCCTATTATATTCTTTACTTTATATCTGTATTTCTATTAAATTCTGTGAATTTATTTTTTTGATAGATATTCCGTAGAAAATGAGATATTTTTTTCATGAATCGAATATTTTTTAATTTATCAAGATAAAAGTTAGTCTTAATTCGATTGGACTGTCAATTGTGGTAAGTGTTCAGTAGGAACAGTAGGAAAAATGTTGTTCACTATAAATAAGATAACTCAATAAAAATGTCAAACCATCTGAATTTTTTTCGACATTTCATATACTATGAAAATTTTTTCATCCATTTGAGCAGAATATTTGTAACGATGACAATGTAAGTCATTGAGAATGCCTATTGTAAATGTCAACTGGATTATTTGAACTTATAATCTAAACTCATTTCTATTTAATTAAATTAAGTATAAATATTAATACAAATGTTTATCTCATTTAATAATTTATACCAGAATTCAATTCAATTTTGATTATTTTATTTCTACCCAATCATGTTCTGCAAATCGAGTCTTCCACTGGAATGTTAGCACCCATCTAGCCTAATGCTTTCATATAAACCAAACACCAAACATAAAATTCCCCCATGGTGAAAGGACCCCTCCCCTAAATTTTGACTGAATGCTAACCCCCTTAGAACTTCTCGGAGAAAAAAGCCGTCAAAATCGGCGCAAATAAATGACAATTTTGATCCAATATGCCTCGAATTTGACTATAATTTGATGAAAATTGATTAAATTACGGCTAAATATAACCACGTTGTATTTAATTTTACTTAATTTAACCGAATTTCATTTAAATTACCTGGTTAAATATACAAATACTGTATAATGATATTAAATTGCGTTATTATTGGTCATATGAATTTGTGCGAATTCAAAAAAATTTCTTCCCTGAACCAATTGTACCCTTCTGGACCCTTCTGGCTGAGGCAAGTCTGCCTACCTCTGCATTTAAACTATACTAGGAAACTGCATAGACTATGAACTCACATAGCTTTGAAATAATTTCTGATTATTATCGGAAGTAAATAGTCTTCGGTTAAGAATCGATTTTCAATTAACAAAACTATAATTTTAAAACAAATATTCATTTTTAGTGAACAATAAAATGTAATAATTATGGAAATCATTTGTAGCCAATAGGCTTTAAGACATATATTTATTAGTCTGTCTCAAAATTGGCTGTTATTTCCTAATATTGATATGAGCAAGATTAAATGGTAGACTATTTCTTTGTTTAGATCTGCATTAATGGATATTTTTTAGTATTAAAATGTTGACTAAGAATGACGAATGTATGCACCAAAATAACCTTCCACCTTTGGCTCATTTAATGTTCGATTGGCCTAATTTTTCCAACTTTTAATTTCCGTGCAATAAATATTGATATTATTATTATTATTATTATTATTACAGCTATTAATATAATAATAGATTATATTTATTATTGTAATTATAAATATGTATTAATTATAAAAATAAAATAAGTTTTTGTTATCATCTATTGTGAGTTCTATAATAAATGATATTAGCATGCTTATTTGATGTTACAGTATCTACTCTACTGGATCTTCAATTGTGTTATTTGATATGATCCAGATATTTAGGTCATTCGGATTAGATTTGAATATTGACTTCGGTTTAATTGGGTTTTGCTTTTTCTTTCATTTGAATCGACAGATAATCTTAATTAATAATAATTATATTAAGTGTGGATTAAAGCAGAAGTAGTAGTGAATTCAATCGATTGACTCATTAATCAGGAATTCAATGCATTCTTTGTATGGAGTAATGCATTCAATGCGAAGTCTGTTTATAAAGAATTTCAGATGAAGTTGAGGTACATTAGAGTATCTGTCGATTTATATGTTGAATGAGAAATGAGAAAAAGTTTTTCTATTAATTATTTGTACGAAAAGATCATTAGGAAAGTTAGCAGAGTTTGTCAATTATTCAGTCAAAGCCACAAATAATTGAATTCTTAAAAATCAATCTATAAATTGAATTAAGAAGAAGAAGAAGAATAACAAAAATGTATCCGTCATTGGCTGCCATTGGGTACGATTGTGTGCAATTGTGTGCCATTGTGTGCCATTGGGTGCACTCATTAGGGATTATCTCAAATATTGGTTATACACAACTCATTATTCGTAAGGACGACACAATTGAAGGGCTTTAACGATGCTTTTGCTGACTCTGTGCCCAATCGAACGGTTCTTATTTAACTGTTAGACAAAGTGACTCCAAATACTGGACTCTTATTATCAGTAAAACAACTCTTATTTACAACTATTGTCTGACTGAATGAGAGGTTCCATAGATTTGGAGTAAAGAATATTCTGCTCACACATTATCACAATAGATAGGCACAGAATCTGCTCTTTTTATTTGCAATTCTAACTAACTATTAGTTTGCAAAGAAAATCATAAATTTTCATTGAGTTCGCAGAAGAGAGCCATAAAATCATAATCAAATACATTCAGTCCATACTATTCTTGTCATTCGCATCTAATTTACATTTTTTCTTAATTTATTTAAAATTATTTTATATATTATTCGCTCCAATTCTGTCGAGTAATTTAATAATTTTTATTTTATTAATTTATTTATTCATTTTTCAACATTTAAAATGCAATTTCACAATACGCTAATGAAATAGAGATAATATCATTCATTATATATGTATTCTATGTTTTCTCCAGTATTTTAAAACTTTAAAAGCTTTTGATGTGATGTTAACTGAATTAGAAATAAACATATCATTGGATTCACAAACACTGATGTGTTTATCAGATGTTATGGAGTGAAAAGTTTTAGAGTTTTATCTTCACTGAAATCATGTGTAAAATCTATTGTTAAGAGAAGAACAGGTATTATAATAGTAAGACATTTGTCGCACAATCATTGGCAGAAGTGTATATAAAATACACGCCATATAAGCACATTACCCAGTTAGCATCCTAAATCACAGACATTACTGCATTCCTTTCTATACATATAATCTCCAAAAGAGTCTGATTTTATACAACAAATATTGATTAGACTCAGCATTAATGGAAATCTTATATAAAATATTATTCTTATTATTCATTTTAATAGAAATTAATTTATTTTCATTAAAATCATAAAATAAAATCTGAGAATATATTTTAAAGTATTATTCTCTGTCTTAAACCTCTAATGGATGCTAAGTTGAAGGAAGGAATTCCGTTCAAAATTCAGTCATCAATTAAATTCTTTGGCTCTGTTTATAGCTTTTAAGGAAATTTGAACTCAGGATAAACTGTTTGGTTCCGGAAATCCCAGGATTTTTAAACCAGAAATTAGCTTAAATGCAATATACTTTCAATTGATTCTCACTTTATTCACATCTATTAATAACTAATAATTTCAATTTAATCAATGTTTTTGTAGTAATTGCAGTTCAATCGATAATTGCAGTATCAATATAATCGGCAAATCAGACCTAAAGCAAAGACTCGCACAATTTATTGATTGAAATAACTGTTAGAAAATTTATTCAAAATATAACAATCTATATTCAATGTATATTTTGGTCTTTTCTTATTCAATATTCAAATTTTTATTGATTGCAATCAAAATGCCTTTTGATTTGATTCAGACTGAATACCAAAGCAAACGTAAAATAATGATTGCATTGAATAATAGTTTTGCAGAATATAAATACATTGATTAGAATAAGATTTGTTTATAATAAACAATTGCGTGACTATTGTGACTATTTTGTAGAGCACTTGTGCTCCAAATTAGACACTTGTGCTCTACTCTATTGTAGATTACATTCTTGGATCAAATAATCGGCGATTATTTGGAAATAAACTGTGTGTTCATAAAAGTGATTTGAGCTCTACTTTCTTAGCAATTGAGTGTCATTTTCATGTCAACGACAATAAATGTTTGATTGAATAACTGAAAGCATAAAATCTATGACCACTTTATAACAGTAGACGAAGAGTCGAGAATTTAGTCCTACGTTATAATTAAAGTGTTGATTGAAACTCACTATGAAATTCAATTTAGAGTCAAACACAAAACTAATTGATTATAAGAGAAAAAATACGATTTTGTTTGTTTGAATTTTTCCCTTAAGTACAGAATTTGGTTCTTCACTAAGATTTCCAACAAATTAATTAAATTCTGTTAAACTATATATTATTTTGTTATTTATTTTTTCCCGAAAAAAGACTATAATAAGTAATAAGAAAAGTAAAGATTAAAAGCGAATAATTTGTATCCAAAAGTATATACAGTATAAGAATTGTATTACACAATCGGATTTGTTGAGAGATGGTTACAGTGTATACGCTGTGTATGTCTTACACATCTTCTTATAGCGTGTATAGCAATGAAAGTAATATCTTATAAATTCTTTATTTTATTAAGGATTATATTATATACTATTTGCTAAATATTATTGTCTATTAATAATATCAATTATTTTCTATTATCACTAATTGATTCTCATAACAGATAATATCGTTTAATATTTAATATTAATAATAATTTTGTTAATATTTTTTGAGTCAATTAACAGAATCAGAATTCTTTGGATTATTCCTATTCAGCGCCAACTTATTGATTATTTTTTGATATATTGGCGATTCCGGTGGCAAAGTAGAGCACTGGTAGTAGCAGTGATAGGAACACTGATCCTGAATAATGATAGCAAAAGCACAATACCTTTGTGTTGTTCCAAATGATGTCCAGTTGATAGCCGCGACTCATGGTTGGGCTGGTGTTGATGTGCGTCAGAGCCAATTGCACTGCCGGTAAGACTCCTCTGCCGATAGAGCCCTCGGCTATGTCCTGACTGGTCGGGAAGAAGCCGGCGATGTATAGGGATTCGGGTTTTGAATTTGCGCCGCAAAGTGTGGCCAATAGGCATAGAAAGCAAGTCCTCCACAGCCATGAAGATTGATGGCCAGACATAATACCCAGTATTTTGATTACCCAACTGCTAAAGCAGATGATTGTCAGAACAGGTGATCTATCGAACAGAACAATACGAATCTGCAGTTCTCTATCCAATACAATGCAATTCAACCGAATTGTGTTGAGACAAAAGTATATTTCCCGTCAAAAACAATTGGCTTTTCTGTTGTAATGCCATTGAAATATATATTGAAAAACTGCTAATGAATATAGAGATGCTCTTTGAGAAGAGTGCGGGAATACAACCAATACAACGGTGCGAAGAAGGAGTCGAAGAAGTAATAAACATAGAAAAGGCGATACAATATAATCGGAACACAATATAATTGGCGCTGTGGTTACCTGGCACAGATTTATTTTTTATTCTATTGTTCAAAAGAGTCGCACAAAATCATAAGTCTATGTCCTTTTGGTGCTGTTTATAGACACAGTCATACGTTTGTGTCAATTGGATTGCATTTTGTCGGTCCATCAGTTGTGAAGCAAACACTCGCAAAGAAATGTATAAATAATTGCTTCCAATCAATAGATTATTAATTCTTGTTTCAAACACACAATCAGAATATTGACGGAAGGGTTGTATTGGGAGTATTGGAGAACAAAATTCTTATTATATTTTTGCTCAAGTTTTCTGTCGTTTCAGAGCAAAAGCCTAACAAAAGTGTAATGCATTGCAATGCGAGTCAAACGTATTCAAAGCTATAGTCTGTTTGAGTTTCACAATCTTTGGTTTGCTTTGGTATACAGTATAAGACGATAGCATCAAAAGACACTCTTCTCTGACTCGTGTGCTTCTCATTGATAGCAAACACATCACAGCAAACATAAAACAGTAAAGTTGATGGAAGCCAACAGAGCTAACAGAGCCAACAGAGCCAACACAAATGTGCAATGTGGTAGCCGTAGCCAAACAACAGCGCTTGATTCTGCGTCCTACCAGTGCTCGGGAGGAGTTCAGACCAGCACTAGTGGTTCTGGCAATATATAAAACTTATTAAACATTATATAAAAAGAATGGATTGATAGACAAAATTGAAAAAATTTGCAATATTTGTCATTCAATTCATATTAGAGTATTTGAAACAAATAAATATTTTTTAGAAAACATTTTTCTATTTGTTAGAAAAGCATTTGCCTCTATCTTCTATGCATTCCATCTTCTCCTATTCCTCTTCATCTTCCCTTTCCTTTATCTGATATTTTTTCGTTTCATTTCACTTATTCTTTATTCTTCTTAAAAGTTTAATATTTAAGTGCAATACGTATTGTAGAGCACATACATGTGCTGCATAGTATGTATGGAATTGAGAGCTAATCTATATCTCTATTCTTTCTTCTCTACTCTTCTATTCTCAACGGTCTATAAACTTAATAACTGTATTGTCTTTCACTCACACATACTCTCCCATTCCCTCTCATCCATCTCTCTATTCCGGTGTGGATGTGAGCTGAACACTGATACCGAGAATGGACATGGAGGGACAGTGAAGGTTGAGAGAACAGGTTGAGAGAGGGTGATGGTAGGAGCGAATGGTAAGCACTGTATTACAGGTATATTTCCACTATATTAGAGCATAATTTTCATGGTTTTGATGCCATAAAGGCTTTCCGTGATCTGAAACAGTAATGCATTATTTCTGGGCTTAAAATATATGTGATTTCAGAGAAATAGAGTTGAATAGAGTTCTCTGAAAATACCTCAGAAGTCGTATAACAGGAGAGCGTATAATAGCAGAGATATTGAGGAAATTTATTTTCAATGAAATTGAACTTTACGCTTCAATATCTGTGCTTGCTCTAAATGACTCTTTTGCTCATATCTACTCCACAGCACAGAGAGTATGGAAAGCATAGAGAGGCTGTACTGTACTGTACATGTCTGTGCTCTAGTCAGTGCTGTACTGCAGTACTTCTCTCTCGTATTAACTTTTTGGCAGCAAATTTATTATCACTGGTTTTCGATTCATTTTTATACAATTTTTATATACATAGAGTCGATGTTATATTTATACGTGCGATACCTCAAGCAAAGCATGATATGCCAACCACTTTGGATTCACTGGCCGTGGATGTGATGCACAACAATAAATACAATGGTTTGTAAAGTATTGCAACCAAAGCCAAAAACGGATCGATTTTCGTTGGTGTTCAGTGAAGGCGCTTAAAACAAAGCTCTCATTCAATTATTCAACAGAATTGGTTAGCTATGGGTTTGGATGAGTTGGTTGAGTCGGTTGAGCACAAATATTTTCAATCTGAACCATCAAACTTAATGATAAAATTATAGCACTTTTTAAAGCCAAATGTCTTAAACTTTATACACTATTTCTATCTTTGAAATATAATTTGCAAACATTATTTAATAGTAAGCCAGAGGCCCTCCCAAGTTCTCCCTGTGCCTCACCAGTGCTTTCATCCTTAACTCACTTAAATGCTACGTTGGATCGTTTTGCACAAATATCTTCTCTCTTTTAACACTGACTCCAACTCTAAAGATCTGACTTTCAGACTCTCTCTCTCTCTCTCTCTCTCTCTCTCTCTCTCTCTCTCTCTCTCTCTCTCCCTCCCACTCTCTCTCCCTCTCCCTATTCACATGCCTTTCAGCAAAAGTAGGCGAAAGACAAGAAAACCGACAAAACACAGAACACATTCCGATAGTAGGCATAAAAAATTGAGAATTGAATTCTTTATTTATTATTATTTTCTGAAATTTGCAGTAATTTTAAAGTAAGAAAAAAAGAGTAAAAATAAATTCTAGAGTTATGTTAGTAATGGTGTATTGGGTTTGCAGTTATAAAAAGTCAATTTTTTATTATATAAATATTAACTTTGAGAGAAAGGGCCGAAATTGCAATTTATATGATGGCTCTCATGTTATTCCCTGCACTAACTGTATATAGTTTTATGAGTCCATAGTATATAACATAGGCGATACGTTACAATACATAATACGTTTAATACATGCCTTCTATAGAATATACTGTATATATAGTATATAACTGTGTAATAGAGCCCATCAGTTGAGCTCTATTATTGTAATATTATGTGACCCTTTGAGGCTCTGGCCATTAGCCGAATCCCGAATAGCAGTATAATAGGAGCACAAGTTTTTCTCTATCGGCTTGAGATGAATGGAGTTCTGGCAACTAATGTGCACTTTGTTCTACCCGTTCCTATTCACTCGTAGTTTGTCAGATAGTGGTACTGTTACAGTAGTGTATACAGTATACCAGTGCTGAATACTCTACTACCCGTACTCTGCAGAATACAACTCATTTATCGATATGAGTGGCCATCATAGCCATCATAGCCAGCACAGCATCATATGTATGAGTCAGTATCTGCCTGTGCTGGACAGACTTCAATTGAACCTTTTATGATTAGCCCTCATCAGTCATCGCAACACTAACTGATAAATTATAGTCCAACCAAATAAACTAACGGAGCTCACACTGACGCTCTAGTACTGCTAGTGCTGCAAAACAGTACGGGAACAGTAGGATTGGTATCGAAACACAAACACTACTACAGTAATCATCACTTATAATAAAGATTGCCAGTACTGCCAGTACTGCCAATACTGCCAGTGCTGATCAACTCTTACACTTAGGCTTTAATTTATGTCCGAATCAAAGCTAATAAAGAGTGAGAAAAAGCGTTAAGTTTTAGTGAAAGCGTTTAATAATGAATATGCGAGTGCAGGACATCCGCTTCCTCACAGTCAGTGCTGCACTTTATGTCGATTCCAGTATAGTCTCGGAATCAAGATTTCATATCCAGTGAATTACTAGCACTGCTCTAGTACTGTACTACTGGTGCTGTTACAGTATTACTGTATTACTGTGTAGTTGTTCACCAAATCTCTTGTGTTTTGCTTGATTTGCAATTTTTAAATATTATATTGTTTTCATAGTACGGGTGCGAATCACACCGACTGTTTTAGAGCAGTGAAGAACATTTGGATTACTTGTTTCATAGTTTCAGTGTATAAGTGATGACAACTTAAATTGTGATAAAACACTGTCGGAATGAGACGACACGTATTATTCGTATTATTAGTTTTTCTAATTCTGTTATTCAGGTCAACATTTTTATACGCTATTCAAGAATCTGATGACAGTTCATATGAGACGACAACGACTAGTGCATCGGTGAGGCGTAAGTAACTGTAACTACACTCAGCCCTACTGTACAGCACTGTTGAGCTAACGCTGTATTAACTCAAGTCTTAAGCTTTTAATCATTTACTTTACGATTATTGTTAGGCATTGTCTCTCAGGCTCTCTCCTTCTGTGCCTCCCATTCTCCCTATCCTCTCCTCTCTACACCCCATGTCATCTCTTTTTTCACTTTTCATTCATTACTAACTCAAGTATTTCTAATTGTGTTCAGAAGGACGCGGAAGATGTCCTCTAATTAGGGACGCGCTCAAGAATGGATGGGTTCGGATGAGGAATAGGGCCAGAATTGCAAAATTCACCTGCAATAAGGGATTTGAACTGATTGGCAACAGAATCAACACTTGCATCCAGGGCAAATGGAATTCGCCTCTACCTGTTTGTGCTGGTTAGTCGACTGTCAAACCAGTCAAATATCATATGATTTGGTTGTCATTCAATTGTTGAGTCCATTGCTATCTCTGTGCAAATGATTTCATTATTTGAGTTTCATTTGAAAGTGAATTCTCTGTAAATAAATTCATTTTATTCTCTATTTGTGTTTAATTCAGAATAAGAGTACTTTAATTCCTGCATAGCTTTTATCATAGGCTTACATAAGGCCTCAAATTCCTACTCTAGAAATAATCAACTATTTTGACACAAATCTAATTAAACATATAAAGCCTTTTCTGGTGAATAATCGCCTTTATTTATGAGACCATTCATTCGACTCTTTCCATACAAACGCTTTTATTGCCCGAAATCAACATTTTATATCTTATATCAAATGTTATTCACTATTCAATTAATTGGATATAATTTAAGGAAAAGATTTAACAAAATATGGTTTGATTTTAATGTTAATCATGAAAATAGTTTTATTAACAAAACAGAACCGAATCAGCAATAATACGAAAATAAAGAGATTTTATTGGAAACAGATTTCAATAAGAATTATAAGAATAAGAAAATTGCAAACATTATAACCAAACAAATTGTTTATTTTGCTAATCAAGTGAATGACAAACCTATATCTATGAGTGATATACCCTTTGGTTTATGTATTTATTGAATTCTGTATTGAAGGCCATAACAAATAAATTGATTGTATGTCAGAAATGAGTTACTTTTTATGCGCTCGACTGACACTTTACAATCGTGTTAGCGATAAGACGAACATAATTCTAATTGCAGTCTAAAAAAGCTCAGTTTTAACATCATTTCGATGGCTTCGATCCACTTATTTCTTCCCTGCGTTTAATCTCGTCTCCAGTCATAACGTAAAGCAATTTCAGAATAAGTGAAGCTTTAAGTTATAAGTATTAAAACAAACGTTGAAAGTATAGTTGAATTAATGAATTTCAGATGAACTCGATCCTTATAAATGTTTGTTTTTACCAATTTTTATATACAGAGTAATACTTGTACAGTATAATCAGCCTTGTTCAATATTCTATACGTTTTCATTTTTCATGAAATTCATGAACATTTTTATAATGAAGTTAATATCAATCTTGTGCCTTGCTAAAATGTTTATCATTCAATTTTATTTGAGAAACTTATAGATTTTCACTTATTGTGGAATATATGGTGCTCTACGTTCTTTTTAACAGGAATGCCTAAGGATTTGTACCGTCCGGAGTGGGTAGAGATAAAATTGTCAGATTTTAGCCCAAAATCTATTTCAGGAAGAATTTTGTAGGGCATGGGAGGGGGATAAAATAGCATGCACAAATGGTGTTTGAAATGAGGTTGGTTGAATTTGACCGAGCCAGTCAAGTTTCTAACCGAAAGTTGACTCAATTCTGTCAAAATAAAGGACATTTCTGTCTGCATTTTTGGCAAAACTCCCTGGGTGACTCACCTCTTCGGCCGAAAGGCATTGGAGTATTTGGCTCATTTTAGCGACCATGGGGCATTTTGGGCATTACTCTTCCTTTTTGGCTCATTTATAATATTGCAATGAATTGCAGTTTTAGAGGAAACCCCTTATCAGGGTATTGGCAAATACACTGATAAGGGGTTGATTACTGATGAGGTGTCATCCGATCAAATGATCGGATGAGCACAATACTTGCATAATCAGGTGGATTACGCTGTCAGTCCGGATGTATTGCATCCGGCTGACAGCGTATATAAACCACTCCGAACTCTGTCTCAAAATTAATTGTAGTTTAGTTTTTAAAACTTTAAAATCAAATAAAAACTAAAGCTTAGAAGTCGTTGCTTTTTATTATTTGGGGCTCTTTGGAGCCGGGACCGGCAGTCTCAGCCGCTCGGGACTGGCCGGATCCCTACAATATTGTTGTCTTTGTCCGTAAAATCCTTAAACCCATTACTATTTATGAATTATTTTTCTTTCTTTTTTACATTTCTATTCAATTACCGCAGATCTGAACAGTGGTTACAAATTTTGAATTTTCTTCAGTTGTTTTTTATTTATTTTTCTTGTTTTGACTTAAATATCGTAATATATTTTCAGAATATATGAAATCATTTTAAATCCATTCTATTGTGTGCTTTGAATTTCAAACCGAAAACAATATATAAATTTCTGTTTTCAGAATTCAAGTCTGGAATAAAACATATTATTCACTCATTTTGACAAAACATATCAATGTTTCATCGCTTTCTTCACAGTGTAAATAATCTGGTTATTTATCATCGCAAGAATTTTCGCTGTTTATTGTGTTCTTGAAAAGGGGAATCCAAAACTAAACATGCTAATTATTGCATATAAATTGATATTTTATTATTATACAGATTTCCATATATTCTGTGTTTGAATAATACGGTATAATATTATATAAAACATTATTCTATGCAATAAAAGGTCGACGACTGCTGTAAATCCGCTAATACTGTACTGTATATCACATTAGCTGTAAATAAGTAATAAGAGATAAAATTAATTGAAATTTAATATTTACTCGTTTAAAATGCACAACATTTCGTGATATATTACAATACAATACTGAGAAAAAGATAAAAACAATAAAATAGATTCTGATCATTAGTTTTCTTCTCAACTAAACGCTATTATTAACGAAAAATTCTTAAATTATTTAATTATTTATTGATTATCTTCAATGTCTTACAGCTCGTGGATGTACTGAATTCTATGCCAAACCACCGAACAAAGTGACTGAACTGTTCAGAGGAAGTGTATTGGAATTCTCATGTGAACTCGGCTACTCATACTCGGGCTCATTCTCGAGCTACAGGACGTACTGCGATGGCAGTCAATGGAGACCCACAGAAACGAATGTGGAAGCGGTAGAGCCCGAGTCCAACCAATTGCAACATTCGTGTAAAAGTCAGTTTCGCACTCACTTTCATTCATTACTTTCTTTTTCTCATTTCTTTCTCTCTTTTTTCAATTTAATATTTAAGACATAATCGAAAAAAAGTTGCGAAAAAAGTAACTTCACTTCAGTTCAGTTCACTTCGTTATCTCACGACTAAAGTAGTCATTGAAAAACTTAAATGCATTTATCATTTATTCAAACTTTATTACAGAATTCATTCAAATTATTGATTTTATAATCATTTCATTCATTAATGAATTTTATTATATTTTTTTCATATTCACGTCTATAACAGTGAGAGACGAAAATGTTTCCAAGTCATGCGACTTTGAGACCTCCTTTTGTGGTTGGATGCAAGGTATGACAGCTCCTTTTTCTTATCTAATACTCTGCTGTATATTCGCATTCATTTCACTTCAGGAAAAATCTTTTTTAAATTTGATTTTTTCTGTTATTTTTCGTTTATGAGACAACAACGACGACTTTGATTGGCTTCGCCATCAATTCGCTACTCCTTCTGGTTCTGTAAATACCGGGCCATCATTTGACCACACGTTAGGTCCAGGAAAGCCGGGTCAGTTAAGTGCTATCATTTATTGATTTTGCTCTTTGGCTTAATTCCCAGAATTGACGCTCTTTTGCAAATAAAATGTATAAATATTTTCAGTTTTTCTTATTTATAAAATATGTAAATAATAAGAATTGAATGAGTTTTTGGAAATAATCAATGAATTTGTTTGCGATTTCTATCATTAATTGTTATTCCGGTGACTCATAAAAGGGTCAAAATTTTATTTCTGTATTTCATTCTAAAAGATAGCATAAAAACAATATTATTTAAATATTCAGGGAATGAATGCTAATGTGATATCAATTTTAATTTAGCTGAGAATCTCTGATTCCGAGTCTTCTCGATATCGATTGAATTACACATTAAAGTTGACTGAAATACAGAAAAACTAAGAAAAGAATTCAATCGATAAAAGTAATGAATCTGAGACTCGAAACGAATGAGAAATTTTCTCCTTTCATACCAGTATTCGCATCCGTTTTCTATATATTTATTATTAATCTAATGATACAAATATATAAATAACTGAATGACAAAACAAATTGAATTAATTTACTTTAAAAATCTATCACTCAATCAGTGTTTTAATAGACAGAAATGTAATTATATTATAGGAAAGCAATTGGTTTCGTAAATTTACTCGAGTTTTGAATTAAAATCTAATCCAACAAACTTTGATATCTGATTACACGTCAACTTTAATTAGTCGAAAGCTTTATTAATAATTAAACTTGCTGCTATCCATTACAATTAGAAAACTGCAAAACTAGACCGTATTTTCGGCCATCTTTTAGACACTGTTCATATTTATAATCATAGTATGCCTGTAAGCGACTCTCAATCTATTATTTATTATCAAATTTTCATTATATTCAACACTCATATCATAAATCCATAGTATTTTATAAATTATAATATTCTTCATCTCTTTGTTATCATAAGAATTATGTGAATATGAATTAGACCTAAAGTAACGGAATTGTTATTATTAGATGAAAGACACACAAAGAGAGACACAAAGAGATGATTTCATTAATATATAATTCATTAATGATATAATAAAATTGTTATAAAATTGACAGTAATTTCTGCTAAAAATTCGTTATATTCTTATTCCATATAAACTTATTATACAATTGCATGCGATTCACCCGAATATAAGATTTTTCTCTCAATATATTGTGAGCACAGAATCAGTGAAAGTATTCAAATGAGTTGTAGTGTATTCACAAAAATGCAATTTCTATTATTTGCTACAAAATTCAGTTAAAACTAATTTTGCTTAAAAAACACTTATAGTGTCCCGGGAGTTATTTCAGTTTCAATTTATTTTATAACTAAATATCCATTAATTCAATAAACATTTTAATTAATTTTAGAGAAAAATTTGAATTTTAAATAGTCTTCTATTCAGGCAATAAGACATTGAATAAATTGAATTTTAAAATCATTACAATCTTTACTAAATAAATATTGAATTCATTTCAATATAATTTTTTTTATTCCAGAACTGTTTTCCATTTTTACCTGATGGCCCTTATTTATTGAATTAGAGCTTGTTCATTTTTCATGATTAGACATTCTTTATAGATGACATGAATCCTCCCTTTTTACTGATTTAAAGATAAACAGTATATAAAAATACAGTATATTATAGCTAATTGAATGTCAATGTGAATGTGACGGATAATTATATTATTATTATTACTATTAGTATAATGTGATTATCTTTAAAGACGGAATTCCTGATTAGAATATTGTTTTATGAATTGGTTTGCAATGCATTGACTTTTGTTGAAATTAATTTCCAAACCATATCCTTATATACGAGTGAATTGGAAAGAGTCTGAACAAGTTTATTGACAGAAACAATATTTGAATGAACGCAAAACGAGACCAGGGTGCTATTTAATAATTTTGCTATTAAAACAATACCATTTTGTTTATTTAATACTTTTGATACAGGTTGTTGAGTAATGTATCAAGGCATCAGCATTAATGTGAATATTGATCAAGTACAGCAGTGTTGTTACGGGTATAAGAAATCGACTAAAATTGCGTGCATTTCATATATGAGATAAGTTAGAAATAACATGATATCACTCACAAGTCATTTCAAAGTGCTCAGTACCAATTTGGCTTATTTTTTTATTGAGCTCTAATCAACTAAAAGAGAGCCCTTTCCTTCTGCCTCACTCCTCGGTGTTATGTTATATACTTTTAATCACAACTTTCGCAGTGAGTCTATGTATGACACACACATTTATTGTGTTAAGAGTGGCCCGGAATAGTGGCCCGGTCCACAACCAAGTTTTTAACATTATTATTGATAAATTATATCTCAGGTGTTCTCAATATTTTTTATGCAATAGCTTTCGTCACTTATTATCCAGGCTAAATTTTAGTTGCCCAGCATCATATTTATTAGTAGTCTAATAGTCACTGTAGTTAAAACAGTTTTTCCATAATAGACATAAGCTTTGAATGAATAGACGACTATTTTCTTTATAATCTTTAATCTTAAGAAATATGTACAAACATTCAGTGATGCAAAACGAATGTTCAATATAATGAGTAAAATTAGCAGAAGATAGTGATTGACGGCTTCAGTATGTACAGTACTGTAGTGTCAAACCACTACATTCTATTCATACACATAATTTGATTACTGAATAAAAGTTGAGAATGTTTGATCTGTTGGGCAATAATCACATTTCATTTACGTTAAAATTTTTGACCACATGAAAAGTACCATAGGGTCCCTGATTGCAATGTTATCTATGAGTTAGAACCTGATTTAATTTGTACTTGTCAAATACATCCCTTCCTCAAAGCATTTATTAATTCTTATATAATAATTATATTCTTTTTTTTTCTATTAATACTTATTTTGTGCAATATTAATATAAACAAGCACGGACGTTATAACAAGCGAGTATACATTAGATCTATTGGTGATAATCTTGATAATATAGCCATTAGAAGATAATTGCATCAATTGGTATTCATAACTACACTGTGTTAGTTAAGGTAGAACATGTTCAACTCAATGTAGTAACAGGGGGATACCAGACACATTGATTGGTTAACTAAGCCTATCCCACTTAAAACATTAAAGGCATCAAAATCAATCCATAGAAATCTACAAAGCTTCAGTGGCTGAGTGCATTGTATGGCAGGCATCGAGAGCGCTGTGCCGAGTTCGAATCCAATCCAATCCAGGAATTTTTTAATCAGAATCAGAGTTAGAGTTAGAGTTAGAGTTAGAGTTAGAGTTTCATGCCATGGCTTGATCTTATCGCCATACGCAATCTTAATCAGATCCACGCAGAGTTGTGAACTTTGAGCGTTTGTCTTAAATTGCGATAGAGCACGACTAAGCACTTGTAAGTCTAAGTGAATACTGATAGCTTCTGCATGTTTTCTGTTTCTTATATAGTGAAAA
>JAQIWA010001562.1:0-17597 GCA_034693305.1 Eueremaeus valkanovi | reverse complement strand
ATAATTGAACCCGGATACTCGAAATGAATTGAAAACAGACTAATATTCACGGGAAGGCTTAACTGTTTTCCATACTCTGGTAATTATAAATATTTCGAAGTATCATTTTACTGATTATTAAAAATATTCTAGGAAGTGACAACTAAAATCTATTACTACCTTGTTGGGAATTCAACCTAGACAGGGAACACAACATCACTCCAATGGTGATGCATATTGATTGATGAGGCAATAGTATCAAACTTTTAAGAGGATATCTTTTATGTGCAACTCGTGGTTAAGTCACATACACTAACAAATATTTCGCCCCTCGGTCTTATAACGCGCAGACAATCTTTCCCCTACCAAGCCCTACATAATTAAATCAACTGAAAAAAATTTTTTGAAAAAATAAATGTCTAAGTCGATCGGGGTTCGATATCGCTACCTAGTAACTATTTAAAATAGTACAGCTGACGCCTCAAAGCAAAGTGCCAAGGACAAGCTATTTGACAACTCTGAATACAAATATAACTTAACAAAACTCATAGCACAGATATTGCAATTATTTAATGTAAATAATTTAAAGATTACTTAAAACAAATTAATTTTATTTCGAAATTTTTATTTTGTTTCAAATCATCAAAATTTTGTTTTCCATTTCATTCTAGACTTGGATTACAGATGCAGACGTCGTCACCTTTGCAATGGCCTCCGTGTATATGACCCTTGGCCACACATTCCGCACTGCAACCTTTATTGCCATAGAATTGACATACCAGGCCTTTTAAAAAATTTAAAATATTTATTTTGTTGATTGGAATATACTCTTAATAGAAAAATTTTGACTAGGTACAAATTTAAAGGTATAAATACTCAATAAAATTGTTATGAGTTAAATTATTAGTAAGACTAGCTAGGTTAAAATTTTTAAACAATAATTAAATAATTATCTGGACATATTTGTGTAAATAAAAATATTTGAAATATTTGTTATTGTTAACTTACCATAAGCATATGAAATCCAGCAAATCAGAAGAACCAAGAGTATCAAGTGTTTTTGGAACATTATAGAATGATTTCTATAAAAAAAATATTTAATTATAAATTTAAGAATTCCATATATAAATTAAACATACCTGCTTGTTAATCACTGAACTAGTTAATATTTATAATTTATTTTATTATATTTAAATTCTTTTGATGAATTTTTTAAATGATCTGCAGCTTTATATACTATAAATTGGATCCTGAAAACAAGATGAATGAGATAAGTTATAAATTTTCTCAATAAATATCATCTTGATAACATTTTTCTATTGAAATTAATCTTAGAGATCAAAGGTAAATAAGAAAAACAAGTTCAAATTTCAATTATGTTTACAATTTTTGATTTCAAGTTATAATTCAAATAAATAGTGCTGTATAAATTTTTTCAGTTTGTCGCCCAGGCTGTTGATTAAATTGTATATGAAAAATTTCGAAATAAAAATTGGAGTTGGCATAATCTAATATCAGACTTGTTTCACTTGTGGGAATTGAAAGGACAGATAATCATTTGTTATTATTTCATAAAATTAAACTTTAACCTAGAGAGATTCTGAACTATTTTTAAGTTTATCATAATAATCCGCTTTTAATCTTCCATATATTAACTAGTAGGAGTTGGGACACTATCCCGAATGCCACTATCCCGAATGCCCACTATCCCGAATGCCCACTATCCCGAATGCTTACTATCCCGAATGCCCACTATCCCGAATGCCTACTATCCCGAATAGCCACTATCCCGAATGCCCACTATCCCTAATGCCCACTAAACCGAAAAGTATTTTCTAATGTAGTTAGTGTGCGGTTGGTACTACAACTTCCGGTTTTTATATTATTTGAACATAGCTTATTTATAGCTATGCCTATCACATTTAGATATGTTAAATGATCAATCAGTGCAGTTGGAGTGCAGTTTACGTCACTTCCGGTCATATTCTGACAAATAAAGTTTTAGCCAGAATACTTGTCATATATTAAATTTAGACATGAAAATTGACCACTAAGTGTAGTGGGAGTGCGGTTTACGTCACTTCCGGTTTGATAGAATATAACCGGAAGTGGCGTAAACAGCACTCCAACTACATTTATTGATCATTTAACATATCTAAATGTGATAGACATAGCTATAAAGTAGCTATGATCAAATAATATAAAATCCGGAAGTTGAAGTACCAACCGCACCCTAACTACCTTAGAAAATACTTTTCGGTATAGTGGGCATTAGGGATAGTGGGCATTCGGGATAGTGGCTATTCGGGATAGTGGGCATTCGGGATAGTGTCCTAACTCCATCTAGTATCCTTTTTCATATCAGACTGCTATTTTGTTTTTCCATTGTACATTATTCTTTATCTTCTGGCGCCAAGCTGGCAAAAGTGTACCTCATCCCAAGGATAAGTCATCTAATTTTAATTTAGATTGAATTTAATCTGGTAAGTATGGTGTACCATGATTAAAAATGTTGGTGATAACACATCATCTATTTTTGAGTCTAACTTTAAAACCGAAATCAAGTATAAGATTTCAAATCTATGACAGTGAGTAATGGGTCTGACGAGGGCGAGGGTAAAACTTTGGACAAAATCAAGGAAGTTACAAAATCTCTAAAATATTTTGTAAAAATCTATAAGAGTTTTACTTCATTTTAATATTTTACGGTTTATTTCAAATTATTTTATACTTAAGTAAAATGTTTGACATATTTTCATCATTTAATTTTCATTCACTAATATTCTCTGTTTTATTAGAAAATAGTATTATTTCTATTTATTAATCACTATTTTTAAAACTATTATCAATCTGTTTGATAATAGGGTTTAGAGTCCAGGCCTTCTCGGAAAACTTTACCTGTTATCTTTTATATAGAATATTTTACTTGTGCTGATATGATGGACAGATATGAAAATAATTTGTAGAATATTAGCCAAACTGTGAAATCACTTAAAGAATACGAAAATAATTTCTTTTATTTATATTTGAGTCAAAAATTGAAATAATTTTTTATATAATTATATAAATAATTGTTGAGAATATTATTAATGGCAGAAAAACCCTGCTTGTTCATTTTATTCTGTGTCATTCTTATTAGCTTAATTTGAATAATTGCTTATGTTCTTTAGAAGCTGTCTGTCTGTCTTTACGTACTTGCACTATTGTCGTGAAAGTTTTCAAAATTTTGAGTATTATATTCATTTTTTTTATTTATATAAAAATTTTTCAAAAATTTGAAATATTTTAAAATGTCATTGCTACTACAGTTGAAACAGTGTATAACAGTTGAATACTATACACTGTGACATAGAAGTCAGCATAAATAACCGAGTACATTGCAGGGAGAGCTACAAAAAGATGCTCTTTTGTATGCTCTTTTTAAGTTAATGCTCTCCCTGCACTGTACTCGGTTATTTATGCTGTCTTCAAATGTCACAGTTGTCGTTAAAAAGTACCAAATGAATCAATTATCTTCTGAGGGTGAAAATTACAAAGATTGTTACAACTAGATTCAATGTATACTAGCTGTTAGTACTTTTTATAGGAAATCCTTGAAACAAACCTAAACAAGTTATTTTATCATTAATTAAAACTGAATAACTATCAAAGTGACGATTGAAATTTTATTTAAAAAATTTTAACCTTGCTAAAAGACCTAGTTGAAAAAATTTATATATTCCCAAATTTCACGTCATTTTCAGATTTAAAAAATATATTATATGTAACGGTTAGCTGGATCATAAGAAGATTAAAACTTGAGAAATCGAAATTCCCAAAACTGACCATGGCCATTCCTACCCGGTAAAGTTGCCATCCGCAGCAACAAATTTATATATAGAATAAATTAATCCTAGGCGGTAAATTGCAAAAGTGAAAATCATAAAACTCGGCTGCACATATACTAGTCTATGTTGTTTATATTTTCGATATATTTTGTCTCAAAAAGTTATTGAAAATGCTTAATGTTTGTATAAGAAGTATGTTTTTTATGAATACATTCAGTTTATCAGAAAATATTAACAATAAATAAATATTTGATATCACTAAGCTCTGAAGTTCATTATTTGTTAGATAACTAGTGATTCTGATTAATTCTGGTTTAAAACACTTCTAAAACTTCGTGTTTTATACTCGACAACAGAAGAAAAAACTTTTTATAACAAAGTTTTGTAATAACTAATAAAAAGTTAAAATAAAGTTTTTATTCAATAATTATAATCCAAAAAAATGTATTTAAGTTTAAGTGTCACTCAAGTCGTACTACTTCTGAATCTGCAAACAGTTATATCTGGAGTCAAATTGAGTACAGACTCGTTGAGGACATGTGAACCGATACGGATAGAGATGTGTCGGGACTTCGGCTATAATATGACGAGAATGCCGAATATGGTTGGCCAAGAAGTACAAGAGGACGCGGAACTACAGCTCCAGACATTCACACCACTCATCCAATACGGCTGTTCATCACTGTTGCGATTCTTCCTGTGCGCTACCTATACACCCAGGTGTACCGATCAGATGCCCATCAGTATCGGGCCGTGTCGTCAACTGTGCGAGAAGGTCAAGTTCCGATGTCAGCCTGTTCTGCAAAAGTTCGGCTTTCCCTGGCCTTTAGCACTGAACTGTTCGAAGTTCCCGTCTGAGAACAATCACCAGCACATGTGTATGGATGGACCAGAATCCGAAAAGCATGAGAAGCCATCCAAACATCCAGTCATACCTAACCGCAACTCAAACAGCGACTTAATGGGAATAGCGCTATCCTGGGTGTCCTCAATTTTACTGATTTTCTCGGTTTCAATTTAGCACTCAGTGATCGCTTTTTATATAAATAAATTTATATCTGCCAATGAGCATTGTAACGTGGTGGAAATGGCACATGGTCAGTTTTGGTAATTTCAATTTTTCATGTTCTTAGCTGCCAGCTATTCAGATTAAGCTCGAGTGATTGGCGCTGTGGTTTTAGGCGTCAGTTGTACAATCATGAATAATGACTAGGTAGTGGGTTCGAACCTCGATTAAGTCAGCTCTTTCTATCTTCCCGAAACTGACCATTGGCCATTTCTACCCGTTACAGTTGCAATCTGCAGTAAAAAAGGCGTGTTACAAATTTACAAGTTACAAATATTTGATTTTCAATTTAAGAGTTATTTGTGTCGATAGATATTCAAAAATGATTGAGTTTGCAGTTTTAACCATATTTTTAACCCGTGTGGTTTACGAGATATTCAAACTTGAAAAACTTTAGAATGTGTTTTTCAATTTTCAAACTGTTTTCGATAAATTGTGGCTAGATGGTTGTCAATTTTGAAAATATCATCAGTGTATGGAAAATAACAATGGATGGTGCCTTAAACAAGTATCAAAATTTGATATAATGTGTCCAGACTATACTCTCCCTGATTTTATATCATCATCCATTATATCGATTCAGATTTTTACCAGGATTACGATTATCAAAACAAAATTTTTTATATTGAAATATTTTTTAAGTTGAGTCGAACACGTGATAACAATTCTAGAACAATCTAAAGTCAAACAATTCCATTAACATTTAGATTTCAAGGTCTTTACTCATAAACAAAAGACTAATGTATTTAAATAGGATTCGTATCAGTGGTATGAAAAACAACTAAATAGTTGAAAACACTTTAACTCTCATATATGCTATGTATTAGACATACGATAAGTTGAATAGCAATGTATACTCAATACCAGTAACCATAAGCTAATGTTAAGAAAAGAGTATATAAGAACAAGTCTTATACATAATGTATTCATTCGATTATTTGAAGCCTAACTGAACACTTCAATAAAGTTTTTATAAATTTTATTATTGTTGCATCATTATTGTCCGAACACACACATCTCTACTCATCATGTGGTAAACGTCTCTACACAACGAAATGCGAACACCCCTACTGTAAGTTTTGCCTACACCAGCAATACATACTCGCGTTCGTAAAACCAAGTAGTCTTATTGACAAGGTGTCACCTCAAGGACACGGTCGATTCTACGGGTTTCTCAGAACGATCCATAAGTTTTGCGTTAACCCTTCGGTTGAACCTACTGTCCAAAAGTGTACCAAACCGCACCTTCTACATATTGTCTCGACACATTCATCAGTCAGACAATCACGGGTACCCTATCCAAATCGTGCCCGTCACAAAGTTATCAAATTTGTATGAGAAATTCTCTCAAACTACTCAAGATAGAAAAATTTTGATTTCATTTCATGACACTTCTCTTGATGTCTAAGACTCATGTGACTCTGAGCGGCAATGAAGATGAACCTAAATGGGGAAAGACTGATCCGCCACCCGCCCCCATTTTCTCCAAAACGGATGGCGGTTTTAGTCGGCAACCTGCATGACACTTTAACCGCCTATGAAGCGGGTGGAGGCGGCAAACTGTGAAAAAAAACTTTGTTCGAAATTTTTTTGAACCTGATGAAATATTTTGATTCTTTTTCTACCAAAAGTTGTCTAGATTGATTACGCATAATTCCCTATGAGGGTCGATAAAATTGTCTTAGCATAAGTATTTTTTATCTTCAAAAATAAAATAAAAAATGCATTTCAAGATAAAAAATACTTATCCTAGGACAATTTTATCGACCCTCATGGAGAATATGCGTAATCTATCAAGACAACTTTTGGTGGAAAAAGAATCGAAATTTTCCATCAGGCTTAAAAAAAATTTTGAACCAAGTTTTTTTTTCACAGACTGCCGCCGCCACCCGTTTCATAGGCGGTTAAAGTGTTATGCAGAGGCAGTTAAAGTGTTATGCAGTTGCCGACTAAAACCGCCACCCGTTTCGGAGGAAACGGGTGGCGGGTGGCGGTTCAGTCTTTCCCACCTAAATGCTCTTCTAGTACGAGCAACATGCAAAACTACTAGTGCAGACACCAGCGGCAGAGCCAGTCAAATAGTAAACAGATTTTCCATTAAGCTACATTGAATATAAGCTACTTTAAATTAGAATATGATACTGTTCAATTTAATTATTCAAAATCTTTTCATTGCCTTTTATTAACATTTCATTTGAGTTGCTATACGCTATTATAGTGTCTTGTTCAAATATTGTCATTATAAAAATCTGCTTATCATAGTTGTATCCTGTACAGACAAAATGAAAAGTGTGTGTTCAACTCTGAGTAACTACTGCTATCTTATTTTTGATAACTTCTTATCTCTTTCGAGGATTTCATATCAAATAATTTTTAATTAAAGTTTAATTATTTATTCAGAAAATTAGCCTAAATTCAACTCGTGTTAAAAGTTTTTTCGAATCAAAACTAATATGAAATCTTCGAAAAAGATAAGAAGTTATCCAAAATAAGATAACAGACATTATTCAGAGTTGAACACACATTTTTGACTTTGTCTGTACATAATTAGATTTACATAATATACTGTAACTGAAATTACCAGACATACAAAGTCTATACAAATGAGTCTAACATTTGAACAATCAATTGATTTCACTGTTCACTCAAATTATTTGCAATTGTTTTCAATTAATAATAAATTTAAAAATCTTTTGTAATCCATAGTAATATCGATTAAGAACTGTTTACCCTTGACCATAATATGATATTGAATAGGTATACACTATATCACCTAATTATTGCAATTATACTTACAATAAAAGTTGACGGGGCAACCTTCGACGCAGCCATCTTCTTTGATGAATACTGTGATTGTCACGAGGATGAGATGAAATACATCGAGGCCAAATGTTTTCCCATACTCAGGGATGCGGTAAATATTTGTTCTATATCATTTTAAAACTTATCAAGCTTAATTGTATCAATTGATACTCTTAGATTTTAAATGAATTATAAATTTTCAAAAATTTTTTCCAAATATTTGATTGCAGTTTAAAATTATTTATGTAAACAAACCGAACGATAATTTTCATAATGATATTAATTGTTTGCATTTGATTTGCGCTGTCTATATAACTAAAAAAGGTGGATGGTGTTTATAAAATATGCATGCTAGAAATTCGAAACCAAAGAGCACCCATGAAGAAAATGGATGGCAAATACAGACAATTCGTTATCTGTGACATAGAATTGCGGACTGAAGTATGTATTGTAATATCGATTTAAATTTGCATTCAATTGATTTGCGATTAAAATTGATTCAAATAGAAACCTGGCTTAACTTTATATTATATGAATAAGTTACATAGTGTGACCAGTTTCATACTGTAAAATGGCCATGGCCAAGTTTGGTATAACTAAAATACTCCCTAGTTTTTGAAATTGTGTTTTATTGTGGCGTTTTTCCTATGAGTTTTTGACCCCCCACACCAAGGTTGAAAAAAATTTGTAGTCCAAATCCAGTTGAGTTTAGCAACCTCCTAGCAATTTTGGAAAATTCTCAAAATACCACCTAGGTTAGCCGAGCTTATCCATTCCATGAGACACTGTTCCCGATAATTCTGTCTATTGCTACTGAACTGACCCGGCAACAGGTGTGCGCACCCCCTATGTGTTGTCTGAGTGCAGTTGATTCGCCACAATATTATATTTGTATTCAATTTAGTTTTTAGTGTTTTATCCATAATTTTTGTTATTCTAAATAATGATCCAGTTTGTTTCCAGAATTTATTAATATTTATAGAAAAATATTGATATATTATATTTGTATTGATTTGTAAAACAAAACAGTTATTCAGTTGTGAAGCAGAAAAAATGTCGAAACTGAATGTTGCCTATGATGTGGAGCAAAATAATTATGAATATGTAGTAAGTCATTTGACCCGGTTAATTTGCGATTGAATTAATTGTCTATTAATACGTTATATTTGACAGCAATGCCTGTACGATGCCCTGCTTGAAAATAAGATCAAAGAGAATACAGGTGGCCATCAAGGTGGTGGTCATCAAGTTGGTGGTCATCAAGGAGGCCATAGTCATCAAGGTAATAAAGGAAAGGGTACCAAAAAGAAAAGGTAGAGTCAGAATAGCAGACAGAAGAGTGGACATCACGTTCGGGTCTAATGTTTATTATAACTACAATTAAATTCAATAAAATTATATAAGAATTGATTTTTATATAAATGTTTGAAATTATATGAAATTAATCTTAATTTCCGAACATTTTTTATGTATTCCTGAATCGACAAAAAATTCAGTAATTGATTAGTTTTAATATTTGATTCTTATTTATAAAAATAAGTTGAAAGAATAAACTAAAATAGTATTTGAAAGTTATAATAAATAAATTCATGAAATTTTATTGAATATTTATAAATTTAAAAGCTACAGAGTTAATAATGTCAAGTTTATGCTCGATTAGTTCTCAGAAAAAAATACCAGGGGGGGGCTTAAGCCAAAAATTTTACTTTAAAACACTGAATAAAATAGATATTGAGACTGGAACACAAGTGGACACAATATTACGCCGCAATATAATGATTTAAATGATAAGTTTCAGTACTAACTAGTAGTTCGTGGGTGAGCAATGATTTTTAGTTAGATAATTTATGTAAAGTATACAGGTTTACTGAATTACGTACGAATAGATGTACGAACGGGCGGATGTGTTGACGGACGTGATGGTCGAAATGACAACAAAGTATTAAATTTAATGCCTGGTAGATTTAATAAATTTTTCAACGCGAATAAATATTTAAAAAAAAATAATAGAATTAAAATAAATGCTATTTTTTGTACAAAACATTAGATTTTTGTTAACAACATATAAGGTATGACTTTTAAAAAACTTTAATTAAATGAATTGAATTTTTGAAAATATTAAAAAATATTCAAAAGTATATAATGTTGAAAAGATGCTAATTATTGTATCAGGGTGAGTGTACTTAATAAAAGTATTATATTTTTACAACTCTTCTGAAAACTAAACTAAAATTCAAACAGATTTTACATTCCGCTGAAAACCCAATAGTTTTTAATAATTTTTAATTTTGAAAATTTTTATTCAATTTTTATTTCGATCGCAGGCTATATATGGACTACAATAACCAAATCGATTCAAATCATAGATCAGCTCTTCGTGTCTGGGCTGAGCCTCGAGAACAGTAGGTATCGACAACCTATTGATACCCAACTCGTCTCTGAGTAGCACTAACTTTCGTCTCCCGTTCTCAGTGTCAGTATATCTGTCGAACAGCGGTTTTGGTCTGCACTGACGGTTACAATCGCTCACTTTTAGCAAAGAGTAATATTAATAGAGTAAAAGTCATACGAAATATGATAACTAAAACTTATTTAAACAAAAACTAAATTAAAATTAATTATTAAAATCGGTTTTGAGTTAACGCGTTTCATTCATGTGTCCAGTCAAGATTTAGCTAGATACGACTGTACAATATGCCAAGATGTATTAAATAAACCGCTAGTTAGTCCCTGTTGTCGGCAATTATTTTGTAGCCTTCACATAGAAGATTGGCTCAAGGTCAACTCAACATGTCCATTTGATCGTAAAAAATTACGCAAACATTCATTTTCAGAACCATCAAGGTACTTGAAACAGGAGCTTTTATATATTTTTTATTTTCGAATAATATAATAATTGAATAACATTTTGAATATGGGGTTTGAAATATACAGGTTCGTCGACGTGTCTGACAAAGATTTAGCCAGGTTCACATGTGTGATATGCAATGGCATCTTGGATAAGCCACTGTGTACTCCCTGTTGTGACCAATTATTCTGTAAGAGCTGTATAATAACCTGGCTTAAAGACAACCCTACCTGTCCTTTTGACAGAAAAGAGATGACTGAAAATTCACTGTCTCAACCACCAAGAGTATTTGCTGATATACTGAGCGAGTTGAAAATAAGCTGCGAATACAAAAATGAGGGATGTGATGCTATAATGACACTGGATCAATTATCGAATCATATTTCTACTTGCACGTATGACCCAGCTAATAAATGCGAATATTGTGGAGATATAAAATTGAGTAAGCACATATGCTTTCAACGTCTACAAGCTCAATTGGATCAAGCTCAAAATGATTTGAAAATTAATATCACTTCTTCCGAAACTCGATTACTGGCTCTGGAAAACAATCGAAGTATACAGACACAATTGGTTCAAGCTCAAAACAATATTAGAAGTCTACAAGCTCAATTGGATCAAGCTCAAAATGAATTGAAAAGTAATATCACTTCTTCCGAAACTCGATTACTGGCTCTGGAAAACAATCGAAGTTTACAAACACAATTGGTTCAAGCTCAATATTGGAAGTCTGCAAGCTCAATTAGATCAAGCTCAAAACAATATTCGAATTGTGCAAGCTCAATTGGTTCGAGCTCAAAATGAAATTGATAAAAATAACAATTCTTACGAAACTCGAATGCGTGCTCTTGATAACAAAGATTGTAGTTTTCAATCAAGATTAAATGATTTCGAACATAAAATGAATGTTCTGGAATACAATCATAAAAGCTTCCAGGAACAAACGAATAAAACCATGAAACTATTTTTTTTCTTCTTGGTTTTGTTTGTTTGTTCGCTTGTAGTTTATCTTAAGGGCGGCTTTTCATCTATATTACTTTATAGCAGAGAATGACCCGTGTATAATGTAGATTTGGCACATGGCCAATATTAAAAATTTATGTGAGCTCCCTACGATTGAAAATTTTTGACATTGTTTACAATTTTTTGAATTAGCAAGAGCTTGATATCTTAATTAATTGTCAATAAACTTATCTTAAAGAAAATAAAAATTTTCAGACAAAATCTCAAACTCTTATTGGTAATATTATTCAGCTTGATTAAAAGACTAGACTCAAATTATTCCTAAAATTTTTTTCAGTTTTCATTATGGTCAAGATTATATTGCTGCTTATAAAAAATATAATTCTTTACTTAATGCCAAAACAATAGTATTATTGTTATTAATATTATCTCTATTTTAGTACAAAATAAGTCCAAATTATTGTTTGCGAAAATTCGATATTTATTGCTATCATATCTTTGGGGCGTTTATGTCACAAATAATAGCAAAAATATTAAACATAAGAATAAAATGAATATTTGAAACATTATTTTCAAAATTATATTCTATATGAATCAGGGATAGGCAAGGGGGTACCTGTCTTCTTTGGATAAGATCGATCCTCTATTTTTTCACAATTTTGACAGAGTCTCCCTCTGCTTTATCATTGGGCGACTGACCCAACTTGATTCTCTGACGAGAAAAGTTTTTTTTATCAAAAAAATTGGCTATTTCAATAAAAAAAATAACAAGGTACAAATATAAGAATTTCGATTTTATACGAGTTTGTTTCTATTTTTGCACATTTTATATAAAATAAATTTGCCCGAACCTAAACGTATAATATGTAACTAACAGTTGTGTTGTTAACCCAGTTATAAAATACATAAGTTCAGTGACACACGATTTCAGCGCAATCGGAAACATTCTTGCAAAAGAGTTCAAATTTTTTTAGGCCTTATTTCAAAACTATCTAGTTCTTTTTAAATATTTTTAGAGTAATTTTATAGGCCAGATTTCAAAACAATCTAGTTTATTTTAAATTTTATATAATTTCTGTGAAGCAAAAATAATGCCAGATAGTTTCAAAATATTCTACCTAGTTTTGAATTGCGAATTTCATTTTATTCCTTTTTACTGAATTGTACAATATATTTATTAAAAAGCTAGCTATGTTGATCTTGATAATTCTACTTCTATTGCATAGAATTACAGCAATCGACATGAATGTAACAGGTTCGAATAATACTTTAAGATATATAATCGAATATATTCTAAATTGATAAAAAATCAAATTCATCAAGATGACAGATTCAACTCAAAAGCCAGACAAACTGAAGGCAGAGGACGAAATAGTAAATGGTGAGGCCGGATTCACGTGCACTGATGACTCATATTTCAGTGCCCTTTCACGAAAATTATTAGTGGACAGGGTTGAGCCATGTAACATTTTCAAAAAGTTCGAATCGACTGGCAAAGATCATTTCTTTGGATTTCGCATAAATAAGAAATCTCAGGAATTCTCGGCCGAAGGACTTCTACTAAGTGTTGATACCGACGGTAAAAAAATCAAATTAAATTGCTCAATTCTATATGTTTACATTGTTGACCTTGCTCTTCAACTTTGGGTGTTGGGGGGTAATGGTTGCGAGGCCAAACAGCAATTTTGTACAGGGGATCAATAAGCCAGCGGTCTATATGCACAGTGCTAAGTCCTGTAGGTTTTAGAGCTTGTCTGATTAGTTAAATGGGTCAGTTAGACAGCTTAGAATTTTGTCCAAGGCACTTGAAGTTTTTTGGTTTAGATTACGGTAACCTTGTTTATAAAGCTGCAGCTTTTGGTAGAATATTTGTAAACAAATATTCTTGCTCCTTTACAGACCTTGTTTATTCAAGCTTTGCTTTTTATGCTATATTTAAGCTATATGAGCATGTACAAAATTTTGATTTTAATTTTCAGGCGATGTCAATGAAACCGCCGGATTATTCATTGGCAAGGGCGGCGGAAAGTGTAAAGGGGATTTACTGTTTTTCAATTTTGTATCTTTAGTGAAAAAAGGCTCTTGCACGTCGGATAGTGGCGTCACCGAAATCGATACGTTTCCAGATGGCCAGGCTGTTCTGGCAATTGTGGGCACATGTAATTCAACATGCATTGGCCGCAACAGGGCTTCATATAAGCCAGGCAAAAAGAATATAGCTTAGTTAGATTAGAATTTAAATGATTTCGAATTAATCCTAAGATTAAATTCATTTTTAAAACTTGTTTTACATATTAAACATAAATTTCTTTTAAATATTTTTTATATTAACGCTATATTAATAAAGAGTAGTTTTAATTTCTAAAATATTGGTATCAAAGCATTGTGCTAGCGGCATTTAGTTCACCTTTAGCAAGCTTGTAAGTCAGCTGTTCGAGTACTGGGTCTAATTGATTTTTATGTATGGCCTCAATTCTATTAGACTGTTGACAGACAGCTGACTCATAATCTGATTATCTGTTAACCTTATACTCTATAATAGTTTAAATTGCAAAATTGATCAAGCAAGAATTCTTCAGTGTCTGGAATTTTCATAAGAGTAAACAATCACTGGTTATTGTTCTTCAACTTTCAAATTGGACTTTATAAGTGACACAGTTAGTCTTGAAATTATCATGTTTCAACTTGTTCTCAATTTTTAAGTTATAAAGTTTATTATCATATTTAATGCATAAAGCTATAAAAGAGTAATATCAACTTATAACAAAAGTAGAGAGTCCACTTTTTATAGTTTTCGAATTGTGTCAAATTGATAAAAGCATTTTTAATTGAACTGGTTTCAATGGAATTTATTTCATATTAGCAATACTTTATCTATAATAACTGCATTAAAATATCAATTATGGCATAAACAAGCTTCTTTTATATTATTGCTAAATTTTATTGTAAATTGAGTTGGGCAAGGTAATTTTTTCAACTCTGAAATTATTCTAATTGATTCAAATAATTAAACAATTAAATCATGAACTTCTGAGTCGCAATAGCTCACTGGTTAAAGTGCACGACTCTGAGCTGGAGTTCGAGCCCTTGACCCAGTAGGCCAGGATTTGTTGGATGCGATGGGCCCGTCACCTGTAGTGTCTCAGACGCGTAGCATTGCCTTCACCGACATCGTAAGTTAAAAGCACTGCCTGTTATACCAGAGGCTTGGCAGTGTCCTCCGAAATGAGGTTGGTGCTCAAAAATGTTATGTTGAAATACGAGTAAATGTCCTAGTACCCGCTGGATCTGAACTCAATACTATCTTTTCTGTCCAGACTTAAGAAGAGATGTCGAGTAATATGAAGATAAACATAACATAACAGAACTCATCGAATAAATGGCATTCATTTAAAGCTAATATTTTGAGCGTTACTTCAAAGACATAAATTTTATTTCAAAATTTTAATTTTGTTTCAAATACATTAATATTGTTTTCAGGCTCACTTCACCCAGGTCAATCACAGATGCACACCTGGTTACTATTGCAATGGCCTCCCTTCATGGAACCTTTGGCCTTACATTCCACGTCACATCCTTTTTTGCCTTCGAATTGACACATCAGGCCTTTTGAAAAAAATTGAAAAATAAGTTTAACCTAGCTCACGTGTTATGAAATTATTAGTCTGAATAAAAAATTGATTTTTCCATTTAACTTACCCATGGCATACGAAATCCAGCCAATTAGAACAACCAATAGTATCAATTGTTTCTTGATCATTTTAGGAAGATTACTTTGATATAAAATACGATAATAAAAAAATTGATGTATTTAAATTGTCCTTGTAGTTAAAATATGAAACTAGCAAGATTAGTTTATTAATATTTGGTAGATGGAAAATGTTAAGAATAATTCAATGCTTAATATGCAATAACTCGTATACTAGTATACCAAGTGAACACAGGTGTTATGCATTTTTCAATCATAAATGTAACTTGATATCTTATTTCCTTATGATCAGTCTGTAAACTCGTTCAACCTAGCCAGACATATGAGTCTGGTGTGATCATAACAAACAAAGTGCGAGTTGGCACGTCATCTTAATAGTTAGCAGGTTAACTTTAGAATACAGTTCATGTATGAGCTTTCAAATGGAAAGTTCCAAGTTCAAACAGTGCTTTCTTCGACAGAAATACAGTATGTCATCTTTGAACAGAATTTTAACGTTAACCGGCTAACTATTTAGTTGATGCGCTTAGACCTCATTTGTTGGTAGTGATGACACCATACTCATATATCTGGCTAGGTGGAACGATTTTTCAGACTGTTTATTATACTATTTTTCAAAATTAAAGGCAAATAATATTGAAAATAGTGTTGAAATTCCTATTATTTTTAATTGTGAGCATTTATTTTGGAGATTGTTTTTTGCAAACAATTGTTGTACTTGTTTATATTTAAATTCACGCAATAAAACCATAAATTTGCTGGATCATGTTATAATTGAAATAGATGTTTTGACAATTGTTCAAGGTATACCATAGCCATTATTAACAATGTATTGTCACTCGATATTTCTCGATGTATGTTTAGCGTGGTAAGTTTGAAAATACAATATGAGATACGCTACCATAGAATAAAAAATCTTAATTTCACCTATAGCTCAATTCCTAACAGAACAAGTAAAAAGGGGTCGACAACACTGAATACAAACATAGAATAACAAAACTCATCGCAAATAATGTATTAATTTAAGGTAAATTTTTTTTAACATTACTTCAAAGAAATTAATTTTATTTCAAAAATTTTATTTTCAGACAAAATAATTATTTCTGTTTGCATCTCATTCGGCAAGACTTTTAATTACAGATGCACACCTGGTTACTATTGCAATGGCCACCGTGTATATGACCTTTGGCCACGCATTCCACACTGCAACCTTTATCGCCTTCGAATTGACAAATGAGGCCTTTTAAAAAAATAAACAAGCACGAACGTTATTACTAGCCCGTAAACATTTGATCTATTGAAAATTTATATTATTTTAGCAAGGGAAAACTTTTAGAAAAACGGATCAACTCCTCAACAAATGATTTCTTTGCTAAAAGTAAAATTATGAGAAAAACTACTAGGGTTACACCGTGATTCTTTTTGAACCATTTTGATTGAAATTAAGCTTAAATATATTAAATTTGGCAGAAAAGATTTATGCTCATTAAGTGTACCAGTACCATATTCATAATTTTGAAAACTGTTTTCAATCGGAAAAATGCTCAACAGTTAACCCATTTAGCCTTTGGAAAACAGTATTTAAAGCTCAAAAAGTGGTCCTGGAACATAATTGATACGAAGAGATTTTCCGTAAAATTCAAGGCCATTTGAGGCGTAATTTTGTTTAAATGTTTCAAAAAGAATCGTGTTAAATTGAATTTCTAAAATCTACCTCAAGTTAATATATCATAATTTAACAGTATTTAAAATTAAAAAATTATTTTAGCCTAGCTCAAGTTTAATGATATTATTTTATGGAATGAATCATTTTCATAATGAATTTATATTGGTAACTTACTCATAGCGTATGAAAACCAGCAAATGAGAACAGCCAGAAGTATTAATTGTTTTTCGAACATTTTAGGAAGATTACTGCAAAATAAAATACGTTCATATAAGAATTAAAGTATTAATATTTAGATTTTATCAAGCTTACCTGCGAATTGAAGCACAGAGCTAGGTGAGAAAATGTCAATTTATTTTATAATAAGTTGGTTTTAGCTTTTTTAGTTTCAAATAACTGAGCTTTATATACTATAACTTGCATCCTAGAATACAAGGTGAACGAGATAATTTATAAAAATTTTCTCATTAAATATCTTGATTTCATAATTATTTTCAAAATCAAAGGTAAATAATTTGATAAAAGAGTTTAAATTCCAACTATGTTTACAACTTTAAAATAAATTGAATTTTTTTTAAAAATAAGGAGGAGTATATAATTTTGTCGTTTTATCCCCCTTTCCGTTTTTTGTATTCTCTATCAATACTTGCTATATCTTATATAAAAAATGCTTGAATTTTTATGATTTAATATTCCATGTAAAAAGGAGCTATCGTTATTCAGTGCCAGCCTTTTTC
>JAQIWA010001561.1:0-17606 GCA_034693305.1 Eueremaeus valkanovi | reverse complement strand
AAAAGTCGAGGGGGGGTCTAGCAGAGCCTCAAACCACAGGGGGGGGGTATTTTGCCAAATCTCAAACTCAGGGGGGGTATTTTGTCTATACCCCCCCTATTGCATCCCTACAAGAATTTGAATCAATCATATGATAACTGAAATTTCCATTTATATTTGAGTTGTGCTGTTCTATGACCAAGGTACTAACTAGCTTTGTACAGCGCCTCCTAGTTTATCCATTAATGTAGAACTTTTGGTCGAATGATTGTACCCGTCTCTGTTTGTTTTAGACCTTTAGATTGCACTGTACCAGACAAGAGATAATTATTGAAATTGGACCTGAATAAAATCTTGTAATTTGTGTGTTCAGCGTAAAAGTTCTGAATAAAAGTTGAGAACAAATCACAAAAACGATATGATTTGTGCATTCATTTGAATCAAATTCTCTATTAGTATATAATCTGTTCATTCGTTTGTTTAATTTTGTACTATTAGTTCATTCCATAAATCACTACTATTTCACCTGTCTCACTTTGCATTTATCATCATGTTATATTTATTGAACCCGATCACTTTGCTATATAGTCACCATAAAGGCTTTCATTAATGCTCTTTAAATATGACCACTTAAGTGCACTATACTGTCCTAGTAGATCTTTTGCACAACTGTTCTGGCTCATATTGTCCGGCATAGATGTATAGATTTTCTATTTCAACACTTAATCAGTAAACACAGTTCAGTGACCGAACCGTATGAATGGAACAGAAAAGCAAAATAATTGACGAAATAAATACACGGATTAAAATGTTGAGCTCCGGGTCAAATGATCGTCAACTCAAGTACTCTAAAGAGCTGAATCATTTGAATCTGGACACAGTTCAAGTATACCTTACCAGTTGTTCCTATTATACTGCGATCATAAAATATTCTGAATTTTAGGCACCTGGGTCAAATTATAGCAAACATTTTCGACATCATTGAAAAGTATAGCAAATTTTCGTTTTTTAATACTTATCCAAAATTTTCATATTCTTCGCGAATCGCTTGAATAAACACTTATTTGAATAAACACTTGATTTGAAACAGTTTTCATAATTATAGACATTTTTTAATGAATAACAAAATTTAATTTCAATAAAGTTTTGAACTCAAAAAACAATTCATTAACAGATATATCAATAATTAGTTTAACACTCAATCCATAAACGTTTGAATAATAATAATAATAAAGTTTTGATTAAATTATTTAAATAAAAGTAGATATAAATCGAAGACATCGACCGATAGGTTAAAACTGGAGTTAATTCGTGAAACTGTTGGCGCCGTTGAGTGAACTCCAGGCAGACTTGCCATTGATATGATTGGTAAAACTGCTTCCGTCGTAAGTGGCGTCGTATAGCTTGCCCTTAAGGAACAGATACTTGTCGTCCGGTTCCGGCCTATTGGTGGCAAAGCCCTCCGTATAGAACCATTGGCTCACTTTAGCGGCCAATCGGAGCGATGTCTCATTGATTGTCTCGAGTGGCGGATAAACGCTTCCGGCGTCGAAGTCCTCTTTGGAGACCAAATCCGCCAATGCTTTGGCCGCCACTAAAAACACTTCGTTTCTGATCTCATTGACCCCACAGGCTATGACTGCCAGAGCCACACCCGGGAAGATATATGAGTTATTGCCCTGACCCGGGTAGAAAGTCTTTCCTTTATAGACAACCGGATCGAAAGGACTGCCACTCGCAAAAACGCACTGACCATCGGTGTTATGATAGGCTTCCTCTGCAGTGCACTCGGATTTAGAGGTTGGGTTGGAAAGGGCGAAGATAATCGGCCTTTTGTGGAACGAAGCGATCTTTTTAAGTAATGGGGCCGTGAATGCACCCGAAATGGCAGAAACACCTGAAGAGTAGAGATTGAAGTGAATAACAGAGAAAGAGAGGCTATTTGTATGAGTGCTGACCTATAATACACGAAGGTTTGACCACATCTACGATCTCTTCCAAGTTCTTAGTATTGTTGGCGTCTTTCGAGTAAATCATTTTGTGTTTGTTTTGATTGCTTCCTCTGCTGGTTGTGACCAAACCCTGTGAGTCCGCTAACCAGATTCGACTTCTTGCTTCTTCAGTAGTCAGGCCCTCCTGTTCCATAGCCATCACTATCAGGTCTGCTGTTCCCAAAGCAGCCTGAGGTAAAAAATGCAAAAATTGTAGCCAAAGAATGCATAAATCAAAGCACAGCACAGTTACCTCTCCCGCGCCCTGAAAAAGGAACGTGTGTTGAGTTATCTTAGTTCCGGTTATCTTAAGACTGGCTATGATTCCGGCGACAGCAACAGAAGCCGTTCCCTGAATGTCATCATTGAAGACACAGTACTTGTCTTTGTATTTCTCCAAAAGACGGAATGCGTTAACGTTTGCGAAGTCTTCGAACTGAATCAGAGTCTGTCGGCCCCACCGGTTGACCACCGCATCCATGAACTCATCGATCAAATGGTTGTATTCACTGCCCGTCACTCGCTTTTGCTTCAGACCGATATAGTACGGGTCGTTCAGAAGACTCTCGTTATTAGTGCCGACGTCTATACACACCGGAAGAGTCAGTTCCGGTGGTATTCCACCGATTGCTGAATACAAAGCCATTTTGCCCACAGGTATACCCATTCCTAAACAATTAGAACATTAGAACACCTAGAAGGGAACCAGGGTCAAAATTAAATAACAAGAAATTATCGAACCGTTAGCTCCCAAGTCTCCTAACCCTAGAATACGTTCGCCGTCTGTGACCACAACAGCCTATCGAACGATAAGATTGTTTTTGAGTATTATTTCTATATTTTTGCGAATGTTTTCAATACTAATGGTTTGTCCGAAGCATTACCTTAATGTCATTTTCGGGCCAATTGGCCAGAATGGCCGGCACACTGCCTGCGTCGTGCACTGTAATGAATAAACCTCTGGGTCTTTTGAATAGCAAGGAGTATTTCTGACAGGCGGCCCCCACTACTGGTGTGTAGACTATAGGCATCAGTTCACTCGTGTAGAGTTGAAGCACACGATAGAAAAGGCGTTTATTGTGGTCCTGGAGGTCACGCAGAAACATGTATTTCATCAGATCTTCTTTGATTTGTCGGATGTTCTCCATCACGATCTGCACCTGTAGGTCCTGCGTTCGGATGCACGGGGGGAGCAGTCCTTTGAGATGATACGCCTCCCTCTCTCGTGTGGTATACGCCAAGTCCTGTCAATTGTAATGAAATTTTTAGTCATTTTATATTAATGTATTGAAAGTGCGGTCGAAATGATTCGTTAGTTTGTGTCGAATAGAATACAATTATAAATAATTAATATTTTCGTTATATTATATGATTTGTAATAAAAACGTGTTTCACTGTATTTGATTAAATATGCTGACAGTAATCATACGACTCACGAGTCATTTCGACTGCTATTTGATTGGCACTACAATCCTTGATCCATTTTCTTTATTTTTTTTTTGTAGGAGAAAACTAATTCTCATATTTTGATTATTTATTGAATTATTGAAACTATTTATAAGAATTAGTAAATAATCGAAGTTATGATCAATTCATAAGCACTGGCCATAGAATTACTGTATTTGATATAATATAACTTTTATTATATGGACGGGACGGGAGGAACGGAAATGCGAATAAGTATATGGATGTATTAAGAAAATGTTCAAGTTACTATCATTTACAATTACAAACATTAAACATCTACTGGACACCTTTGAAGGTGTATTTTTCGATTGAAATTTTATAGAGTTTGGTTCAGATATCCTTTACTATATTAGGAAGGGCACTTTATTTCTCCTCTGTACTGTATATCGATACTATGCTTTTTAGTCTTGTTATTAGAAAAGATTTTTCATTGAAATCTCGTAATTCAGTGAAGTGAGCAATAGGTGTGACTCTGAATTGATTGATGCTTTCATTTATACCGAGTATTTTTTAAATCTTCAGAATCAGAAACAATTTCAGAATATCATTGAATAGAAATTATTTTCTATTTTCTTCATAAATATATTAATAATAACTATTATTTTCAAGTTATAAAAAAATGAATTAATTATTAGAGAAAGAGATAAATAATAACAAAAATCTTGAAAAATAGAAATATTTATTGACGCGATTTAACCATTAATTTGAAATCTTATTGCCTGAACATAAATACATCATTAAATCGATTCTATTTATATTTTCATTTTGTTTGCAGAGATAGACAACAATGAGATACTAATTGAATGTATTGCTTGAATGCACTGATGCTGACGAGGGTTATGTAATCGTATGGATAATCATTGACAATATTGTTGACTGAATGATACAAAGCTGTCATTCAGTTGACTCACAACTTAGTGTCGCTTTTAAACCATACGAATGATTGCAATCAACACAATCAGATTGGATTGGGTTCTGTGACATAACCCAGTCTATGACACCCAAACGACATAGCGATGACATAACTTATGTCATAGCTATGTCGACTACAATCCAACTCATCTGCAGAGTCACGAATTGAGCATGGACACCTTTCGATTTATATTTGGAAATCAATTTCCTTTTGATATTCAACGAATCGTATGTCAAATGTACCGGAGCTGCCCTAATATAGACTTAAATTGAGGCAAATTCTGTAGTAAATAAAAATTCATTCAAATATCCATTACAGTCCTAATTGGGTTATTTTATTGTCAAAAAATATCAGAAAAGCACCCAGATTCATTGATAATATTCTACGAAATGACAGGTTATTTAATAAATTTAGAAATAAAGGAAATTATTTTAAGGAAAAAAAACTCAATGTTTGACGTGATATTCAATTAGTTATTTGTTTTATTTATCGTTTTTTTTGTTCAATTAATTCCTGAATTAATTTATTATATATTTATTCATTGATTCCAATAAATAAATGCATTTCTGTATAAATCAAAAGACAATCTAATTTAATGATATAACTCAAGTGCTGTCACACCTGAAGGTCAATATTGAAACTTTTAATTATGAATAAAGAACAAAAATTCGCTGATTTTTATCCTCAAAACTATGTTAACAATTTTGATGTGAATGAGCAGCCAAGCTCATTTACAAAACACATTGAAATGTTAAACATTATAAACATAAAGCCGATTAATTGCAGTCAATGTCATATTCTGGATGAGTTGTTAGTAGGGCTCAAATTTTGGGAAAGCTTATTAATTGTACGTATTATGATAAATGTGAATTTGTTTCTGGGTCTTATTCAGCTGACAGTTGAAAATAAAAAAAGGCTACTTTTTCGGTCTTCTTGGTTATAAAAAATAACTTTTCAAATACATTGGACTGCAGACAGCAATACGAAATTGCATCCTAACCACGATCCTAAACAATCTCAAAAGTAAGCATGGCCAGTATTTGCTATGTAGTCTATTGGCAATAATTGATCGATAAATGCCAATGAAAGACATGAAATCTCAATTAGATTGTCATTATTTAGTTCATTATAAGCAATAAAACTCTTATGAAGTCCTATAACCAATAAAATGATAATTATTTTTTGCCCAATTATTACATTAATATAACTTATTTTCTTTATATCTGTATAATATTGGTGTTCAATACCACAGGAGAGGAAAGTTATGATTTTCTAGAGAGGAGTAGTCAAGGCTTACCGAGTGTTTTGAGTACATTTTCATCACTAAATGTATAATAATTATATAAAACAGGATTTGGCTTAAGGCTGAATTAAAATTATCACAATTTCTCATTCAATTATTTTTGTTTCTGTTTTCGATACTTTCATACAAAATCACATAAAGCTATTCGAGAAATATTGAAACCTTTCTTAAATACAACTCACGATTTATTAATTAAAGAATAGCTGTTTTCATATATTTCTGTTTTCAATATTAATTTTCTATTAATTAAAAATATATGGAATTAATGATAGATTGTATGAAAAATAAAAGCAAATATTTTCTCAAGAATTGACATTTCAAAGACAGGATATTAATTGTATTATTTGTTTAACTGAAGCTTTCTTTAAAGGTTTCAATCAATTGATCCCTTTCTAAGTCAAGTATAGTTGAAATTAATTATGATTTCATAACTAACTAAAAATCAAATCAAATATATTTTCAATTTATTTGGAATCAAAGCTTTAATTGAAGTTTTAATTAAGTTTAGATGAGTTTATAAAACTGATTCAATCAATCAATAAGTTCAATGCATTGCTTATCCAATCATTATTTACAGTATATATGGATTGTATTTGAAAATGATTTTCAATGGAGTGAAGAAATATAATAGGATCAGAGTCTGATGTAATAACAATATTATATATACTGTATTGAGTATTAATGTCAATACAATTCAACTATAAAGCGAATTGAGTTTGACTTAATTGGATTAATGCTGGAAATGTCAAAAATGATTAAAACTATTTAATCCGGAAATACATTTAATTTCGACTAATTTTAGAATAAGTTCTGAAAATTATTAATTAATATATTGAACAGAATATAAGGCGTTTAAAGACTTGTACTTAAGATCAAAGGAAAAAAAGCAATTATTTTGATACTTAAATACATAATGCGATGAATAGAATAAATATTGTATTGAAATACTGTATAAGAAATCAATTAAATGGTAATTATTTTGAAAAATGACTGTAAGAGTTGTTAATAGTGTTTGTCTTATGTGTTGTGAAAAGAGAGGAAATGATAGGAGAGAACAGAATTGCAATAAATATTCGTACAATTGATTCATTGAAACAGAATATAATGAGAATTCAAATGTAAACCTTATTGACGTTGGGTTCTCTGAGCAGATCCATTCCCACAAAGTCTTTAGTCATTCTTCTGTTGGAAGTGGAGAACCAGCGCGGGTTTGAATTGACTCCGATTCTGTGCAGATTCCTGGGTCCGGCGCACAGACAACGGGTTGACTTTTCGCAATTGCAACTGCAGTTCGAGAGCTTATGACTACAACAGGCGCACTGGTAGTGTGGCTTCGGATCGCACTTGCCTGACATCAGTCCCATAGCTAGTGTTGAATATGCGCGACAATTGACAGGTAGTGATAGCGATATACGTTGACTGTGACGCCAATGTCCCAACACTTGACCCAACCCGACACCCGTACCACTGGATCTAAAGTCGCGCCACTTCTCTGATGTTAGTGACAGGGATTGGCTGTCATATGACTCAGTGATGGCCACATCCGAGCGTTTAGAGCAATGATATTGTTTGTGTAGTGCATCGTATGCTGACTGTGGGCTACGGGCGCTCCGAGTGCTGAAAGTGGCGCTAAGTTTCTTAAAATTATGATTAGCTTTGAAGCCATTCATTGGATCGATTGGATTGGATGCTGACGTAAAGCAAACACGTAAGCGGTGTAAGTGCCGGCACTCACTCATGACGAGGTCAACCACTTCCCTCTCTGTGCCGACCCTAACATAGCATAACATAACAGAATAGGATTACAATTAGTTCAGACAGAAGTCTATACAGATCTATGTATTGACTACAGTATTGAAAATCAGATGACTTTTATCTGTTTTAGACTTTTTTCAGTTCAAAACTTTCTTAACATTCCTTTGATTTCTGTATAAATTGGTTTCGATTTATTGTATTTGGTTTTCACGGTTTGGTTTCAACGGTGAAACACATTCACAATAACGATGTCATCTGCACAGGTCTGCACTGCAGAGACTGACTGTGCATATGAGGTCATGAATGACAGTAGACTATGGCATGTCTTATGTAATGTTGCGAATGCATGCAAAACAGCTAACTGTGCCGTTCATACAGTTTGCAGTCAAATGAATGAAAATCAGTCAATAATGTAAAGTAGACTACATTTACATTTCCGATCGTTGCCTATCATTGCCATTACATAACATCACATAAACAGTGTTGTACTGAATAATATTTGAATGCAGACAATTATGTCACAATTATGACTCAGAACCAATTGTCCAATTATACTAATTGAATGCTTTCTATCAATATTATGACAATTATTATTACTTATAATTATTAACTCATTTCTGTTATACTTTTAGTAAATCAAAGATTTAGATACAAAACAATTGTTCCTAGAAACAATTGAGCCAGGTGAACCTGCGGGTATAGGGGTGCCTAAACCCTATTTTAACCGAAAATTGGCCGAATATTAGTTAAATCTATTAAAACTAACTGGTAAGATTAAGACTTAACTGTTATTGCTAGATCACATTCATTGCAATTCGAATAAAAATGATCAAAGAGACCAAGAGTGGGTATATCACCGTCTCTGAATCCCAGGGGGGAATATTTTGACTGTTCACCTTTGGCTACCCCTAATATTTAAAACAATTGGATTATTACACGATCTGAACAACACTTTTTGACAATCGATTTGTATTAGAAATCTTATACATTGTCTGTCAGTCTTCATAAACTAAAAAGGTCAGTCAACACCCCTTAACCCCTCCCCCTTGGTGACCTCTATAATCACAAATAACTAGATGTGCGTACAACCAAGATACAACAAAGTAAGTTATGTTAATTTACTTGAGTATATTTGGGTTTAATGTACATTGTTGCGAAAAAGGCCAAGTTCATTCATAAATGGAGCTGTGAGTATTATATGGAGTATCAATATTCAAGCAGTCAGTTTCGGTTTGCAATCCCTTTCGATCTTTGCATTCATTTTCAAATTATTGAAACAACTGTTGAAATTAATTAACTATTATTTATCTGTGAATTATAAGATTAAATGATAATTATTATGAATTGAAACAGACTAACAGACTCGGCTCAGTTATAATAGACCTCTTGTTTTAATACTTTTTTGATTACAATTTTTCTAAGATAAGCAAAAAAATGTGCAAATTATGAGGTCGTCCTTTAATTCTGTATTTTCTAAGCATTCCATTGAAGAGAATATTATACGAAGTTTTGCATAGAATTCATGTTTATATATAGATATATATATAAACAAAGTATTCATTAAAATCATGTTTTCCTAAGAGTTATACCAATTATTCTTTGATTTATTCTTAAAATACTAAACACAAGAGATGTGCGAATGGGTTGAGTTGAATGAGACTGCACTGGCATTAGACGATCAATATTAACATTCGGATGCAGTCGAGTAGCAATAAGTTAATATCAAGCACATTTCTTTATTCATGAAATATCCAAGCCATTTATTATCAAAGCATATTTATAATTTTCATCAAGCTTAAATGAATTTTCACAAAACAAGATATCTTCTATTTTTGGCGAATGAATAAAAAAGTTGGCAAAAAATTGTGAATTAATTGCTTTTATTTTTTTTTGTGTAATTATAATGAATACAAAACTCTTTAAACTTGACCTCAAATACAGTGAAAATTATAGCAAAAAAGAGATGTTTTAATTTAATTATGGTTTAACTGAAACACTGAAAGCATAGCAAACAAATCGATTCCTATAAACCCAATGTCCTTTGATATTATTTTGAACTAGCCTTGGGACACACCTAAGGGTTGGTAGGATAGGTAGTGTTTCGGAATGCAATTTGATATCAAGTGCTAAAATTAAATAAAAAAAAATTCTTGTTAGTCTAACCCCGATGTTAGTAATAGCAGCCTGGGCATCCCTATATAAAGTGTGTGTTTGCGCAGCTCATGTTTCTAATTTGGGCCAAATATAAGTTATATAACAAACGGTTAAAAAATGGCGAAATTATATAATTTTATCCCTATTTTAGTCGAAACAAAAGAATTCTTATTTGTGTTATTAGTCTTTGAATTAATAATATTTGCATTCAATTTAAATGTTGAATAAGAATAAGGAATTATAATTAGAGAATATGTTATTTAATTACTTAATTGCAATCAAATATTTCAGAATTCTTGGCAAAGAATAGCTGTATTAACAGTCGATATATTCATTTAAAGCACAGACACCTTATATGCGATATTGTATATAAGAGAGAGAAAGATAACTAACCTTTCAATCGAATCGTTCAAACATACATAAGACCCACATCTGATCGAAATATATGTTTTTTAATTGAAATCTAATTCAGAGACAAATTTTTATAAAGCGTTTACATTATATAGAATTTCTTTTCTGGCAGTGATTCGACTCAACGACAGATAACTGTGCGAATACGTCGGCGCTCTTAGGATTCTATTGTGTGCTATGAATGTGAATGCAATATAAATGTTGTATATTATTCATAAGTATTGTAATATAATATTAATATTTTGATTACTAAACAAATAAATTTAAATTAAATTCTTATTCAAAACAAAAATCATATAATTTCTAAACTTATTGAATGCATTCACACTTTGCATAATAACTGATTGATTAATACAAAAACAAATCAAGAATTTCAATGTTTACAGTACTCTATACTCTCTATAGAAACCCAAGTTTGTCACAAAAAAGTTAATGATTCTGTGTTAGGGACGTGCAAGGTGCTAAAGCCAGAATACCTCGTCAGTTTTTAAGTCGGTGCTAATTTACCCGCCGAAGGACATAGATTAAAATTGACCAGAGTTGGGGATAAAATTTAACTAACCTTGCCATAACTTATCTAAATTAATAGATTAATTGCTGTTTAACGGTTCGAATTGTGTAAAAGTGCTGTTCATTAGAATTCAGAGTTTTGTTTCAGACTAACTATTATTTAATGATTTTGCGATAAATATCAAAGTTTACGTAAAAACTATTGAAACAAAAGTATGAATATTATTGAAACCTATTAAGTGATTGTGTTTAGACTCGAATACTTGAAGTATTGTCTGATTCTTATTGTTAACACTTTCTCTGCTGTGGTATTCGAGTCTAAACACAAACCCTCAATGGTTTTCAACAATAGTTACACTTTTGTTGCAATAGTTTTGCTTAAACTTTGAGACATTAGAGCTCTGCTGTAACTTAGAAAACAATTTGAAAATCAAAAGAAAGTAATTAAAAAATTAGGAATGAATGAGAAAATTATTAATTGTTATTATTTTTAATTAATAAAACAATTTTACAATAACTATAATTAACGATTCATTAATAATAAAATCACCTCCGATACTGTGGTTCTCGAATAAACCTTTTAATAATTAAATTAATTATTTTCTTTTGCGTTCAATATTCCTAAAGATTTTTGATTAATTATTTCAAGATTTCAGAATTTTTAAGGTTTAAAAAATAAGATTTTACTAAATGTGATGCTATACTAATCGACTCACTTCAGGAATGTTTGCTTTTTTGTATACAATTTGTGAAAGTCTTTGAAAAAATATAAATAAATTACTAAATATTTTAATAATATTTTAGAAATAATAACATTTAATATCAGTATTTCATTAATTAAAAGTAATATTAATATTCATTAATTATAAATATTTTTGACATAGTTTTGACCCATTTTTTCATTTAATGAATCGATGAATAATTGAGAGAAAATGAAAAATTATTAAAACGACTAATAATGATAACTAATGTGTTTGCGATCAGAATTTTGTTCATTAACTGTATTCAATAAATATATTTATACTTTATTTTGTTATATCAATATTTTCATATAATATCTTATTAGAGCTGATTATCTAATAAATTTGAAATTGAAGCTGGCTGCTTATGAAATATAGCTATTTAATGAGAAGAATCTGTTTTACTGAATAATAACTCATCCACATGCTTTCATTTAGCAGTGATTGGATTTAAATTCAATACCTCTTGGAATAAACAATTGATAGCAATCAGTAGAATATATGTTTGTATTCTTATATAATTGAAAACTGCTATCGAATTGACTTTATTTAATAATTATGAGAAATAAAAGTAAAAGAAAGAGTAATATTGACCTTAAATGCATTTATAATTATATGGAAATATGATTATCTGAGAACTTATTTTCTTGAAACAAAATAATCTCTATATTATTCTTTAGTCTATAAGGCCTTATCGGATAATTTTATTTTTGTAACTATACATAAAATATAAATAATTGATGTTTTGATACGATATCGTTATATTAATTAGCATTTCCAATGATAAACCAAGAATTTGTGAAGATTTTCAACTTATCAGTCATATATTTATAAGTGTAACAAAAATTGCGAACAGAATTAAACAGAAGTAAAACAGAGTTATAACAAAAAAATCAAAGCTTTGAATCAATAGATAGATTACAGATATTATAAATAATTGATTGATTGAATGACTTTCACAAATAAATTGATTGGATTTTTGTTTTCTAATAGAGATTTAATTCATTACATGTTTTGATGTCATTTCTTATCAGATAAAACATATGTAAAAAAGTTTAAAGTTTTAATTGGAAGACATGTTTACTAGTGTTTCAACACCTCCTCCAGTGTTCACATTAATCGGTGTATGGAATCCAATAATAATAATTAGCTTTCATTGCAAACTAAATCTGACCAGAAATCAGTCCAATTCTTAATAAGTCATTATTTTTATTGCTATAATCTTAATGTGTGTCAAGTGCTCTGAAATACAGTTTATAATCAAATGATTTCAAGTTTAGTTAATTATCATAAGCTTTCATATAGTCTGTGCCTTTTGTGCTTCAACTCAATTATATTTTATTTCTATTTTCTTATTGTTTTTCCTTTTGTTTGTCACTCATCCAAACCAAATGCATATAAAATATTTGTTGAGTTCTTCCATATATTTAAAGAATTATTACTTCTATTGAACTCCGCTCACAATTTAGCCTTCACTGCGATATATAATTGTCTTTATATAGAAAAATGACTTTGAAATTAGATTATAAAGAATGCAACTGGCTAATACTGTATACATGTGTCAGACGGCATATCTATTTTTTTTATTCATTCACATTAATGAATGAGTTTCAGAATCGGATCCAATGGCTCAGAGCCAATATTTTTGGTTATTCCCAAAAAGTTTATTAATTATATTGTTATTACTTATCAATTGTATTATTGACGTCAATCGGGTCAATCATGGATTGAACAAATGAATTTGTACATGCACTTTTAATAAACTCGCTCTTGTACTGCACTTATATAATAATTAGAGTATTTTGTTGTCAATTCTCGAGGCATTCCTTAATTCATAAACTTCTCAGAACTTTATTCCAATAATAAGTTTTATTTTGTGATCTCTTATAAGAAATCTTATGAAATCATATTTATTTAAGAATTCATTTAACAATAAAAAAAATAATTAAAATAATACAAAACTTGTTAATGTTTTAAATACAAAATACACCAAAAATTTTGATAAAATTATTTGAATAAATTGACCCTCGAGTCAAGGCGTCGTTGAATTTCAGGCAGACTTGTCGTCGATATGATCACCATTTACTGATCGGCAGAACTGCTTCCGTCGTAAGCGGCTTCGTATTGCATGCCCTTAAGGAATAAATACTTGTCTTCCGGTTCCGGCCGATGAGTTGCAAAGCCCTCCGTATAGAACCATTGGCTCACTTTAGCGGCCAATCGGAGCGATGTCTCATTGATTGTCTCGAGTGGCGGATAAACGCTTCCGGCGTCGAAGTCCTCTTTGGAGACCAAATCCGCCAATGCTTTGGCCGCCACTAAAAACACTTCGTTTCTGATCTCATTGACCCCACAGGCTATGACTGCCAGAGCCACACCCGGGAAGATATATGAGTTATTGCCCTGACCCGGGTAGAAAGTCTTTCCTTTATAGACAACCGGATCGAAAGGACTGCCACTCGCAAAAACGCACTGACCATCGGTGTTATGATAGGCTTCCTCTGCAGTGCACTCGGATTTAGAGGTTGGGTTGGAAAGGGCGAAGATAATCGGCCTTTTGTGGAACGAAGCGATCTTTTTAAGTAATGGGGCCGTGAATGCACCCGAAATGGCAGAAACACCTGAAGAGTAGAGATTGAAGTGAATAACAGAGAAAGAGAGGCTATTTGTATGAGTGCTGACCTATAATACACGAAGGTTTGACCACATCTACGATCTCTTCCAAGTTCTTAGTATTGTTGGCGTCTTTCGAGTAAATCATTTTGTGTTTGTTTTGATTGCTTCCTCTGCTGGTTGTGACCAAACCCTGTGAGTCCGCTAACCAGATTCGACTTCTTGCTTCTTCAGTAGTCAGGCCCTCCTGTTCCATAGCCATCACTATCAGGTCTGCTGTTCCCAAAGCAGCCTGAGGTAAAAAATGCAAAAATTGTAGCCAAAGAATGCATAAATCAAAGCACAGCACAGTTACCTCTCCCGCGCCCTGAAAAAGGAACGTGTGTTGAGTTATCTTAGTTCCGGTTATCTTAAGACTGGCTATGATTCCGGCGACAGCAACAGAAGCCGTTCCCTGAATGTCATCATTGAAGACACAGTACTTGTCTTTGTATTTCTCCAAAAGACGGAATGCGTTAACGTTTGCGAAGTCTTCGAACTGAATCAGAGTCTGTCGGCCCCACCGGTTGACCACCGCATCCATGAACTCATCGATCAAATGGTTGTATTCACTGCCCGTCACTCGCTTTTGCTTCAGACCGATATAGTACGGGTCGTTCAGAAGACTCTCGTTATTAGTGCCGACGTCTATACACACCGGAAGAGTCAGTTCCGGTGGTATTCCACCGATTGCTGAATACAAAGCCATTTTGCCCACAGGTATACCCATTCCTAAACAATTAGAACATTAGAACACCTAGAAGGGAACCAGGGTCAAAATTAAATAACAAGAAATTATCGAACCGTTAGCTCCCAAGTCTCCTAACCCTAGAATACGTTCGCCGTCTGTGACCACAACAGCCTATCGAACGATAAGATTGTTTTTGAGTATTATTTCTATATTTTTGCGAATGTTTTCAATACTAATGGTTTGTCCGAAGCATTACCTTAATGTCATTTTCGGGCCAATTGGCCAGAATGGCCGGCACACTGCCTGCGTCGTGCACTGTAATGAATAAACCTCTGGGTCTTTTGAATAGCAAGGAGTATTTCTGACAGGCGGCCCCCACTACTGGTGTGTAGACTATAGGCATCAGTTCACTCGTGTAGAGTTGAAGCACACGATAGAAGAGGTGCTTATTGTGGTCCTGGAGGTCACGCAGAAACGTGTATTTCATCAGATCTTCTTTGATTTGTCGGATGTTCTCCATCACGATCTGCACCTGTAGGTCCTCTGTTCGGATGCACGGGGGGAGCAGTCCTTTGAGATGATACGCCTCCCTCTCTTGTGCGGTGAACGCCAGGTCCTATTGAATAGAATATCATAATCAATATCTACATGCATTTATTCAACCCGGGTGAGGGGTGGGGGCATTTCGGAAATTTTGAAAAATGCAAATTATTTCATACATTGAATTCATTCGTTTGCATACAATGAATAGTTAGAGTAAAATCTTTAGCTATTATTTCATGTATTTATTGTTTATACAAAATGTATGCAAAGGTTAAATAAACGCAATTTGTTCCTGGTACAAGTTATTAAGTCTTAGGATTTGTAAACACAATATAATCTTTTTAATTTTATTTTTTAAAAAGTAGACGGAATAAATAGGCAAATGTTCCTGTTCTAGAATCTAGATTATATGAATTCGCTTGATTACAATGATTTTTTGCAAACCTTATTAACGTTGGAATCCTTAAGCAAATCCATTCCCGTCTTCATTGTTGAGTGAAAAGCAGTAAAACTTAATTTTGTCGGAATTGTCGCTATTTTCTCATTCATTCAATGTATTTATACTATTATTCATTGATAAGAGAGAGACATTTTACACCCATTAGATAGTGTAGTATCTGTTAGAAACGGCGCAGAATAACATTTGTGACGTAATACTTAAGAGAGATATAAAATGAGCCGGCACACTGGATAAGCGACCGAGAAACTTGATTATTTTTTAAAACTGCTTCTTTGTTAAAAATAGGAATTTTAAAATTGGATAAAGTTATTATTGAGAATTTTAGTATAGGGTGTCCAATAAATCGTTATGTACGACTAGAATATTTTATATAAGAAGTATCAAGCACAAATTTCAACTTTTTATTTTCTCTCACTGAAAGTCGCTCTAATCTGTCTTCCATTTGTTTGCTTGCTTGAATATTGTAATGGGCAGCAGATTATGTGCTTATTACGTGTTTGACGTGTTATTACGTGTATCACAGTAGTAAAAAGCTGTATTGACGTATGAAAACTAATCCACGTCACGAATATGAATATCAAATATTATGATTATTTACTTTTAATGTCATTGTTGGTGAACCCAATCTGTAGATTAGGAGATCTGCTATTTGTGCTGGCTAAAAAATCCGTTACTAAATTTGACCGCATTTCGGCTAAAAAAATCTAATTAATGTTAAATTATAGTTGCATCAAGTCAATTTAACCGAATTTCGTTCAACTCATTTTTTCAGATATTGACAGATATTTCAACCATATTTTACTCTAACCATTGCATTTCTCAGCCTTTAACAGCATTTCTCATTACCAGGATTATTCATTGCTGGCCTTTTCGGCCAGTGGTGTCAACGTTTTGTTTGGGCAGACCCTATAGAGTGCATATATGCAATGACAGAACTAAAGTGTAGAGCATATAATAGTTTCAGAGTAGAGAAAGTCGAGCTCAAAAAAAAGCATTGTAAAGTATGCCCACCGATGTAAACTTCATTATGTTGAAAATTTCTAGTTTATCCGCATTTCTATTCATAACATATTTTCAATTATCTAGATGATTGTTAATTGTAAACAAGCTCAAATAATAAACAATGGAAAGCATTTTTATTATGAGAATAGGCAGCGAACAAGCAGTTTAATCTTAAACTGAACCCACTTTTCTGTTTGTGTTGTTGATTATTTGAGCTTGCTTACAATTAACAATCGTCTAGCTAATTAAAAATATGTTCTGAATAGAAATGCGGATAAACTAGAAATTTTCCACGTAAAGGAGTTATATCGGCGGGCATACTTTACAATGCTTTTTTTATTGAGCTCGACTTTGAATCTATTATATGGAGAAGAGTATTATTTTTAGAAAAATTGTTTCGTTAAGTGTTGACAAACAATCAGAAAATGAGTATATGTTAAGTGTATTGAACTTATGATGTGATGGAAATTCACATATCACTGGAAGCTCATTTCAATGTACCCTGAATACATTTTGAGTTTCATTGCTCATTACCAGTGTATTGTGACGTAAGATTCGCGAATCTTACACAGCAACATTATTGATAGTGTAATATTGGTTTCAGTGTTAGAGTGTACTTTACATGTACATAGCTCATAGGTTTAAATGTAAATTATGTGCACCAGGGGCAGCAAGTTCCTCAAAAAAATCATCCTCTGCTCATTACCTTTTAGAAAGCGGACGAGCCAGGCATAAATTAGAATCATATACATCTACTGTATAACTATAAGACAGAGAACATGTGTCTGATTAACATAATTCACATGTTATAACATGACATCAGAATATATGTATGATATGACTAAATGATTACAAATCAATTTTATACAGAAATATATTTATACTACTCTTAATGAGGGATATCAATGACAAAATGAATCGATTCATAACTCATAAGCAAGAACAACGGTTTATCATTAAAAGTTTGAATTTTAACTGTCAGCTGAATTAGACCCAGAAACATATTCACATTTATCATAATATTTATAATTAATA
>JAQIWA010001560.1:0-17617 GCA_034693305.1 Eueremaeus valkanovi | reverse complement strand
CAGCCTCAGCCAAAATCCTCGGGGGGGGTTAACCCCCCCTCTACCCCCTATTGCCTATCTCTTCTCTAAACAGTCATTTATCCAAAACTGAGAACTTTATTGAGAAAATTAATATTTATTTTATCGGCGAAATGTATGAAAGGGAATAAAATATTGTGTCAAATGCACAAGGAGTCAAAGGGCCGGTCAAATGCATTATCGTATTTAAAAAAGTTCTAAATCTGTTGCTTAGGATTGAATGTCACATCAAATCTGAATATAATTTAAATATACTCTAAGAAAATGGTAATGACTTTGCAATGATTGCTGTCATTATTGATATAGAGTTATACAATATTTATGAACATATTCTGACAGTATTTTTATGGAAAGCATAGATACTGAAGAAGAGTTGAGTCAAAGTACTCTTTTTGAGTCGTAGAGGGATCGCCAGTACTTTTAGCGCGAATTTAAATGAAATTCTTTTACCCCGAGCCATTTGCAACTTCCTCTTTTGGATAGTCTTACTGTTTTTGAATAAACCTTTCACTTCATCTTAAGATTTGAAACCAAAAATAAACCATTATCCACTTTTACCTTTCTCATTTTTCAATATAAGTTAATATAACAAAATTACTTTATATTCTATTTGACATTATATTTACAATTCTTATCAAAAAATTGTGAACAAAATATGTAGTGTAGGAGAGTTTTTAGATTTGACAGAAAAACAAAGAATATATTATAAAGAAGGCTTACTGTATGATCTAGGGGTTTGTTACCATTATATTCTTTATTATATTAAATGTTTTATTTATATTGAATTGTTTAACGAATAATATAATTCATTCTTATATTCAATCGATTTCTGAAGAAAAGAGACAAATACTCAAATGAATTGATGTTACTATTGATTAAAGATGCCCAGTTGCAAAGTTGCAAAAATAAACTCTAGGCTCGCCATTTTATTTGCTCCTATAACCATAGGTTCGCCTAGGTTGGTCATCTCTACTATTAATATCAAACGTTATTTTCTTTATTAATATTAATTAAGAAGTTTTTATTTTAAAAATTAAATTTCACAATACTTTTGAGAATAACTTCTTCTAAATTAATATTATTTAAGTTCAGATCGTTTTTATCATTAGAATAGCAACAAAATATTACATTATACACAAGTCTTAAAATCTTCATTGATTAGTTTTACTAAGTTATGTAAATCGAGTGCATCTTAGCTTAAATAATATAAGATAATAAAAAATTTAATACAAGATAAACAATGAAAATAAAGGAAAAATAAAAAGCACAAAAAAGCAGAGTTTAGGCTAAATGCGATCAAATATAATGAGTTTGAGATTAAGTTTCTCTTATTTTTAATTTTTTATTCGAAAGAACTCTTGTATTCCAAGAAAAGACTCTTTTAATGAATATGAATAAGAAAAGACTGACAATACGATTGTGCGATCATTATATGCCATTTGACGATAATTCAGAGGTGGGTACAATTGGTGGGAAGCACTGAGTGGGCAGAGGGGTGAACATCCCAGAGCGAGATCAGATGTACCCCAAAACGCATCCGATGCGAGAGGAAAAGGAACATTAAGCGAATTTTTTTGAAAAGAGGGCTACACAACACAACTCTCACAACAACTCAAAACACATAAGCGCCACCACTTGTCTCAAATGTATCCTTGCTCTTTTTGGTTCGTTTTCCTCTCTCATGTGATTTGTACAAAACTTTCCCGATTTTTGAGAGCAATTTATTTCACATAGGAAAAGGCAACTTTGTTGTAGCCAGGGGCATTTCATACTCTAATCGCTCCCTTTTGACCACATCTGATGATAAATAATACATTGTTTGACTCAATTTTAAGCCCAATTGACTTTAATTCAATTCTTATTGCTGAGCAAATAGGACTCGGCTCAAATATACAATAGAATATTTCTGAAATGAACTGAATGGTTTGACTGAATATCATTATGGTTTTATCTGTCTTAGATTTCCAATATTTTATTCGTTTATTTAATTTGAAAATCTATTCTTCAATATAATCAGGCCTGGTCAGAGGGGGGGGGTCCAGGAGGGGGTCGACCGCCACTTTTGGCCGAAAAAATTTGATTCATTGTACCCCTTTTGACCAAAATTTAGGTTGACCCCCCTGGCCCGAACAAGTCTGGCCACCCCTGAATATAATCATTAGTTGTTAGCGATTTCAGGAATATTAATAATATGAGACAGTTATACAGTTAGTCTGCTTTCAATCCATTGGAGAAGAAAATTATTACAAAAAAATTTACTGATTTTGTTATACTTTTTCCTAATTATTCTTTGATATCTGAGATTCGCTCTGTCCTTCTGTTTGTCCATCTTTTCTATGAGAGTATGTTTTAATCTTAAGCCAATTTGTACTTCTTTTATATAAACTTTATCTTTTTTTTCTATCAAATAATTGATTAATTCTCGGAAAGGAATAGAAATAAATAAATTTTCGTTATAAAACAGAATCATCCGAATCATATTTCTACTGACAATTCTCTTAAATGAAGTCTATATTAATTTTTCAGCATTAAATCGGATTATATCTCAAATAAAGAGAAAATAGACTTAAAAACTAAAGTAATAATTAATGAAATTATTTATTTATTTATTTATTTTAAATGTTAATCCGCTTTATATCTAATATTCAATTCAAATGCAATTATAATTATATACATTGAATGAAAATTTAATTGAATTAAAATAATTGAAAGTTTACAGAAAACTATACTCTGTATAACACATGTTTGCCAATTAGTTTTATATCTTTTTCAATCACTCCATGAAAAATCTGGAGGCACCAAGCTATGATTCTGTACTATAATTTTGAAGCTTCTTGAAAGAGGAGTCTCTTTCCTCTATATATCAAGAGTTACGCAATAATTTTGACATTGCTAATGCTCGCTCGCAATGATGAACTAACTTAAGTTGAATCAGTTTAATGCATTTTATCCAAGAACATTCTATGCGCTTTATAACTCTTTATAAACTCACGAGTAATTTAATTATAGATAAATCCATTTTAAAGCTATTTATGGATATTATTCAATCATTTTTCTACAATGTATTCAAGACTTAAATAACGTAAACATTAAAAGGATTTTAATAAGTATTACAGACTTTATTCGAATGAAATTTAATGTAGTGTACAATTGAACGGATCATTTGATACAGTTATGATCAGAAGTGCTGATTTCACTCCTAAAAGTAACTCAGCTTTCCTTGAGATGCTCAGGGGATAAGCACTGTAGCCATGGGCATTTTAATGGCAAGATATAGACTAAATTAGAAAAGCTATTTGACTCAAAGGACTGATCCTCTGATCCTTTATTTTTTTATTAAATTTCTATTTTTGTCAACATTTGAGTCATTCGTGTCTTTTCATCATTTTCTTTGAGTTTAAGTTCATATCTTCTAACGGATGGACATTCATCCCAATCCATACCATACCCTTCCAGCCATTATTGATTTGCTGAGGATTTGAAGGACAGTGTGTCACTAAAGACAAAATAACTTCTGTTTTAATGTCAAATTATGATAAGCTTGGATATAAAATAGACAAGGTATGGCTTGTGCTCATCGAGCCATGCACATTTATAAGGCTCATATACAGTCAAAAAGACCTCTATATTTATGATATAAAATATTGCAAAGTTTTATTATAAAGTTTTTAGAATAATATATAATAAACGGATTAAATGATTAAAATATAAATTAATTTTGTTTTCATAAATATTATGTAATTTTATATAAATTTTTATCCATAGATCAAATCGAAAGACTATAAAAATGTTGATTTTGGTTCTGGTCGTATTCGCGATCTGTTGGTTACCTATAAATCTATACCACATCTCAGCCGACTTCGCACCCGATAGTCATCGACACAACTTCACTGTATTTATTGCTTTTCATTGGTTGGCAATGAGTTCTGTCTGTTATAACCCATTCATATACAGCGTTCGGAACTCGTATTTCAGAGAAGGCGTCCAAAAGTTCTTTCATATAATTATCTGTCGCTGCGATCAACTGCCGAACAACCACTCAAGACGTTCTCCAGAGAACTATTCTAATACCCGGGTCACTTCTATGAAAATAAGTCAATTTCGCAAATCTTCGAGCGAAGAGTCTAATGATCACACTTTTAATGGATCCATAGAAATGGATGAATCAAAACAACACGAAATCAATTCAAATGACGTCAAAAATCCCAAAAAGACTCGTGTTTTGAGTCAACAGACAACTGATGAGAAAGATATTACAGATGTCTGACTGACTGTATAGTAGAAAGTATTCTCAAAAATATTATATTCAATATGTTATCATTACTTAATGATTAAACAAGACCTTTAATAATGGAAGTTCAGGGTAGAATAATAAGCTTGGAAATTAGTTGGTCTATGTTCCCCATATTTTTGCACCATGTTCCTCCTGTGCTCATTCATATTATTGAGTAATACTTGTGCAACTATTCGCTCATACATTCAAACGAAGAATTGCTTTCTATACTGTATATCAATATAAGAGAAATCAATTGAAATAACATTAAATACTTTTACAAAAATAATGATAAGAAGAATATCATCTCTTATATTAATGATAATCCCGGTTATATCAGACATGAATTCAGGCATTTTTAAATAGGATCTGAATTTAATAAGTTTAATAAAATATGGTTCAGATGAGTGAATAGCAATTATTTATATTCTTTGTTAAGTCGGCTCAACTGAACTAACATTAATTCTATTCATGGGTTGTGCCATATATTTGTTCTTTAAGATCCGGCTAACGGCAGGTCTGACTATAGAAATGTTGAAAATATTTATATTAATAATTCTAATATATATTTATAGATAACTAAAAATATTTAATAATCTTATTATTAATGAGTAACCCGGCTCATCAATCAAAACTAAATGGTCTATATTTGTAAACGTAATTAATTTATAAGAGATTTGTCTTCAATATAATCACTTAATGTATCAATTGCTGGAAAATCATCAGAATATTCATCAAAATTTGACATTGCTAATGTACAATAATTGACCAGAGAGTCTGACTAATGTTGTAATAACTAAACTAGTCCTGTAGTCGGACTAATCTATTGACGCGATCTGAGGACTCAGAAGCGGATTCACAATATTTTAATGTTATGATATCATCTAGGTGTAATCAGCACAGATATCCTGGTTATACCTACAACATAAACACTCATAAATCCAATTTTGCTTGAGCTCAAATAATAACCAACCCTGAATACAATACAAAATTTATAATTCAAGTTACACATCAATCGTAAAATTTTATATTATTTTTAAAAAAAATGTATTAAAAGCGACAAATATATGAAATTTTATAAAAAAAAGAAACTTATCTGGGTGTTATGCTTTCTGACATTCTATGTGGATCAATTATTGACAAATGTTAATTGAGCTCAAAGTTATATTTCTATCTTTATATTCAATGCATAATAATTGTAGTAATCATTTCCAAACGAAGTCAAAGATTGATTTTTTGCAGGGATGCGGAACGTGAGTATAGGCAAGAATTTTAGATTATCTATATTAATATGCCTGATGAATTTTGGATGCAGAAGTTCTCATGAATGACAGTTCCCATGAAAATCGATAAAATGTTCATGGTTTTTTTAAAAAAATTATAAGCTGGGATCCAAACATCGAAAAAATGCTAATTATTTTCGAGTTTAGCAGATTTATCTGAGCTGGATCATCCTCTTCGCTACGGATAAATTGCCAAAAAAAATAATAATATTTGATCCGATCATTTTTAGTATCCAAATTAGTTGAATACAGGTATATCTGCACATTTATTACATGGATGGTATTAATCAACTAAAAGCCGGTCAATTTAGTTTTTTTAACTTATTATTCTTTAGTGTCTTATAAGAACGAATAAAATCATTATAATTGAGCTATTTATAGGTCAATTCATATTTATTTCTCTCAAACCGGATCATCTAATTTTTTTAAAATAATCTTTTGCTTCAAATACTTTATCTTAGAATATCTCATGAATTATGCTAGGTCATTAAATGCTAGCTTTTGATCGAAAAAAATCGACAAAAGTAACGACAATTATAAACTTCAGCGCAAAAGTGAGTAAGCTCATGACCAAGTCATGATTTTGCGATTTGTCCACTCTTTCCGCATCCCTGTCCGTCAGAAAAATGAAATAGAAAAGTGTTTTATTCCTATTCATGATTTAATTCAAATATCATTTATGTTAACAAATATATTAATATCTAATTTCATTGTGTTATCAATTTTTATGTCATTATTTGCTAATAATATTATTTTATTCAAATCATATGTAAAGTAAAAATATATTATTCGTTATATTGTATTGAATCAAATGAAGATATTTATAGTAAACGTATTTATCTAAGGATTAAAAGTCAAATCAATTCATTGTAAATCTGTTTATTGATAATTGAAAAGCACTTTAATGTAAATTTTATTCAATAATAAATTAAATAAAAATTAAAATAAGTGCTGCATAATATCATAACTTATTGTACCAGTATGAATTTATACTCTAGTTTAGGGTCTGCATTGAATTCCCGGAGAATAAAGGGAAGCAAAGGATTATATGAATAATTTTAAATTTGAGTTACTTCAGACTTACTGTTAATCGTATGCATTAATGAATACTAAGAGCAGTATTAGTACTTTAAAAAAGATTTTAAAAATGATTTTTTTGAGTTTTATAAATGAAAATAAAGTAAATATTAATATAAGAAATGTTATATAAAACTAATCTTTAGTTTACATTAAAAGCTGCAAAATTCTGATATAATGTTAGAATATTCTGTAAAAGAAAAAGAATAAATGTATTCATATATTTTGTGGCCAATCAGAGTTGGACAGAGAGGGGGTTTAGATGTTTATACCCTTTTCTATAAACAGTTTATATATTTAAAGTAATGTCAGAATTGTCTCAATTGATACAACTTTGTTGACTACATTGTATTCCTTATAGTATTTTAAGGATAATGTTCTGACAGCTCAACTGTCTATCTTCACTGTATGACCATTGCGTTGAGGGGTTGGGAGAGGAAAATATAAGTAATAAATTGGACTAATTCTGAATTTGAACGGAGACATCTAAATGTTTTATTTTATAAATTCTATTCAATTAAAACACTGCTATTCCTACGAACACAACATAAAACTCTGAATAAATTAAACTGGTTCATTTATTGTGCAAATGATTGTCAAAATTGTAGCTCAACATAATTCTGTAATCTTATGAAAATTGAGCCAACTCTACCCCTTCCACCCCTACACCGACATGTTGAAGATGTATCTGTCCATCACTGTATAGATAAGAAGATTTAAAACATTATAAATATTGAATAAATAAAGAGTAAGTGAATTGTCTTTACGTTAATGTAAGACATTCTAAAAGAAAATCTAAAATAAAAACTTTCTTTTTGTTCAATCGATCGGTTAAATGGATAATGGATTTGAAACCAGATATTTAATTAATCATAAAATTCTTGCATAAACTAAATCATATTAAAAAGTTTAAATTTACAAAGGTGCCTGTTCAATAACTTAAATGGGTACAGACAAAACTTAAAGTCCATGAACGGTCCTGAATCATTAAGCGGATTAAAATATTTAGAAATGCAGTATAGATTGTAGTTATAATCCTTTATAATCCTTCTTATGACTCGAGTTGAAACATACACTTTCTTCGCCTACTGTACGTGTAGTTTTTCAATGCTTTGAATTAATGTGAAATCAATATATTTTCTCAAATTCTCGGAACAATTTAATTATTGTTCTCAATATTCAAGAATTTAAAGCATAAAACAGAGTTCAAAACAACTCCCGGATCACTTTGGAATTTAATAAAATTTCATAATAACTTTGAAATGAGAATGAAAATTGCTATAATAAAAAGTGTTCAGTGAACTTTTGTGGGTTTAGCTTTGCCTAAAAAGTTGAATAACTTACCTGTCTTGCATTACATTTATTTTTACAAGATCCAATTAATTGAAGTGAATGACTCTATATTTTAAACCAGGGATGCCTACAATCTAAGGTGTAATTGTGGCAAAAAGTAGGAACAAGACTGTAAGCTCATTTGAACTCCTCTAAAATTATGCTGGTTACAATTACTGATCAAGGTTAGTGAAGATGGAATACTTGTTTCGATGAAATTATTTCGAATGCATTTAAATAATCCGTCGATTTCTTCAATAAAAGTACATTTATTTATCAACGAAAATGACTCAGTTGTCAGTTGAATATAATCTGATGGTTGAGATTTTGCTGCTTTTCTATTGCAGGTAAATTGTTGTCAGAATCCATATCCGCTTCCTGGATTATAATCTGGGCATTAGATGCCAGGAATACCTAATGATGTCATACATACAAATAATAAGTTTTTTTCTGAATCTAATGAAATCGATATAATCTGCAGAAATGTCAACAATCTTTTGAACTGAAGCTAAAAAAGTATTGAAATTAAGTTTTAATGAAATTCTTTATCAAATAAAGAGAATTTATTTCACAGAATAATTCCAATGAATAACTCGAATAATTGTCATTCAATTCAATTCAATTATTTTCTGACACATATTCATTGAATGGCTTAATAAATCTGCTTTCTTTAAAAGAGCCGGCAAGCTTGAACAATTCTGAATAGTTTAATTTAGCAAGGTACAAGTACAGTACAAGTATTCTGAAGGAATACAGTAATAGAAATACAACAGAATTTTCCAAATGTCAGACTTTGGGGAGAAATCTAACGCATGTATGGTATGTACAGTAGTCTAACATAGTTTTACCCGAAGTTATCAATTATTTATTTGAATTCGTTTGATGAAACGAATTGGCCCAGAGCTGTCATATGCTTGTTATCCGGGCATGTGATCAGTGCAACACAGCAGATATGAGCAAGGTCGACCGCCCGGGGGGTGGGGTATGCTATATAATTTGTTTTTGGTAAATTTTTTGAAATTTTTCAGACAGGGTAACTTATTTTCAAACATTGCGGGTATTTTTGGCACCAATCGAGCAAGTACAGTAGCAGAGAAACTTAGAATTTGATGTTAATTGAGCCACCTAGTTTCTGACTCTACCAACAATTTCAAACGAATAGTTTACTTATCGAAAGCCAACTTTTTCTTAAATCTTGCCCTAACTTACAGTAGTCGTCTAAGTAGGTCGAGTCAACCTTGCGCATCTCATCTTGGTTAAAGTTATTTTTAATAAGAAGAGCATAGCTTAGTATCAAATGCCCCTTCGCACTCCAGTGAACAATGTTCAAAGGGCTTGATTCGAGGTTAAATCTTAAAAATACTTTAAAAAGTATTTATCAAATTATGTATAAAGAATATGAGATAAAGTATGGTTTTAGGTCTTGTTTTAAAATAATTCAATTGTTATATAAGTTTAGATTGAATTGTAATCTGAATTGTGTTCCACTAATAACGAGTCCATTGATCTCAACTGCAATCAGTTCTGCCCTACACTGCACTACAAATAAATATTTCAATAAAACCCTGATTTGAATCTCAAAATACTACAGTATTTCGATATTATTTTTTCAACTAATATCAAACAACGTTAGGGTTTATACATATTTCTGCTATCCTTAACACCAAATGCTCGCATTCATAGGGCTCTGACAGACACCCGATGCTAACGAATGCAAACTCACAAACAGAGCGTAACGTTATTTATGAAGATTTTGTAATAAATTGCATCACTTTTTAACCCAGATTTGAGTGAAAGCGCAAAACCAGACGACAAGTGATGGCATTAGTGAACAGACAGACTGTCAGTGCATTTGAGCGCTAATACTGTTGTAATCGAAACACATGTGAACACAGATTCAGTCGTTTTGTTTGCTTTTAATTGTTTTAAATATTATTCAATTTGTTTTCTCTTTTGTTTTCTCTGTTTTTACGTTTCAATAGATTTAATTGAATTTCTAATTAAATGTAATTTCAGTTCAATTCAGTTGCAATCGATTCGACAGACAATCGATGAATAAAAATAAGGAAAAAATGATTTTGTTTTCAAAAATCTGATCAACGAATGAGTCGTTCGAATCGTTGTCTTATTAAACATCGATTGTCTGAACGAATCGATTACTTAATTAAATCAATATTTTATTAATTAATTCATTAATTGTTTAATTATAGCGAAGGAAACGACTGACCAATCAGTCTGTGATCTGAAGGACAAAATGGTCGACAAGAGTAAGGAATTGCTTCTGAATGACACGAAGGCTATTGTGAGTGCATTAGTGATCCCTTACCCGCACGGCCTGTCTCTGAGGGCTCTGTGCAATGAATACTACGAGAATGAGGGTAAGCCCCGACACTGATTGGCCTGACTTTGTTGACCACTACTAACCATATGTACGGCACATACACCCCAACCCCTCGCAGGAACGAACGTGCCGTACGCACAGCTGGGCTTCAGTAGTCTTACGGCGTTCTTGAAGTCGTGCGAACAGATCCGGATGTTAGGCGACCTCTCGGACATCCATAATGTGATTCTATACCCGAAGAGGACCGAAGCGACCGAACACATCATAGACATGGTGTCGGGCCAGAACAAGGCCAGCAAAAAGGGCAGACGGAAGCCCAGCTTCAGCTTCTCCGCATTGAACTCACGCAGGACTGGCACTGGGACTCACAACCCGTTCAGGTCATCACTGATAGCCAGACAGCCGGTGCTGAATGTCAGTCAGAAGCCCCGACCCTTCTCGCATTCACTCAACGGCTTTAGAGGTTTGAATTGATTTCTAATCTGTTCCTCTCGTCTTGTCTTCCACTCAATTGAAGTCGAGTTAAGCCAAACATAATCTGAAGAATTGATTGCTTTTTCTGTTTCAACGCATTTGACAGACGTTTTCAATACTTATCGCAAGACTTACTCCTTATTTAATACTTAAGAATCGATTTCTTTCATTGATATAATCCGACAATACTTTGAAAATATTTGAATTAAATTAAACAAAAAAATCCTATTTTTGTCGTCTTTTAGATAATAATGAGTCAAATAATGTAATAAATAATAATATAAACGCAAATACAGATGAATTGAATGCATTGCTGACCAACAGATTGTATTATCAATTGTTTTGTACATATTATGCATACTTTGATAGAACGATGGCTTTGAATAATAGCCTGTATTTCAATCTAATGAACGCTATCTCAGGTCAGGCTTACACTCGAACCGCACTTTTGATTGTCTTTTGCAACGAATATAATGTCCAAAACATACAATCGATTCAACCATTTATTCCCTCTCTCTCTCTGTCTGTCTGTCAGCCACTCGTATCGAAGCCAACACTTATACTCCGAAACTAATCGTCAACTATTCACCGCCGGTGCGCTCGACAGTGCAGTCTTTGACCAATCAATTTCAGAACTTCAGTATAACTAAGCCGTCGGCTCAGATACCTAACAGACCTATAGTGAGACAAACGGTCGCAAAACCAGAGCCACAATCAGTCGCTCAAAACGGCGGACAACAGACGCGTAAGGAATTGAAGCAATTTGTGGGCGGATTAGAGCTTCCGAATGACATTAAAGTATTTATTTGTTTTGCACTTTATTTGCTTTAATTGTATTGAAAAGCAATTCAATTGTTTTGTTTGCAAATCAAAGGAAAACATCAGAAAAATGATGACATCGAGTGATATGAGTGACGGACTCATGCTTTTCAATTTCGACGCCCGATATCGCAACCAATTCAAAGACAGTTTGGATTACAAGAAGTTCGGCTACCCTTCGATGGCCGACTGTCTCAACTCAGTGCCACAACTACTCCAACTCATACCCGCCGGCACTTCCACTTTCAAACTGATGCCAATAAAGGCCAGTCCTGTCCAACAGGAGGCCAACGAAGAGAAACAAAAGGTTTTACTTTTGAAAAGTATTAATAAATTAGAAATTGTTTTAAAACTTTATTCTCGTGTTTAAGTCGAATCGCACGACAACTAACGGCCCAATAGTGAGGACAACAGTATTAACGAACGGCTATTCGACGGCAATAATGACAACGACCGCCACTTCGACGGCCTTCACATTTGTGACCACTTCGACCACCGCTTCAACGATGAGCGCAACGTCTGTCACAACACCCAACAAATCGTTAACTAATATACTGTGTATGAGGTCTAGAGTCAGTGCCATTGAAAACCCAGTATCGCCCAGTGGCCAGGGGTGTGACACGGGGTCACCCAAAAGTACTGACAGCTCCTCCTCGACGTCAATGCACTTGAATATGAATAAGAAAGCGATTCAAAACTTCCGGGTCATCCTTACGACGCACTCGGATGGCATTCCCGCGACTCTGTTCCCGGAAGAGTACGAAAAGCACTTCAAAGTGTCGTTTGAGTCGCGCATTTGGGGCTATAAGTCACCGATGGAACTGTTCCACAGTCTGACCAGTGTTTTCTCAATAGAGAGGACTGATTCGAATGAAGTCATTCTTCACGACTCGCGGTTCAAAAAGTTCGATAAACCGAAACCAAAGCCAAAAACAAGTAATGGTTTTAGAAATGGTTTCAATTGTTTTGAATATATTTTAATGTTTTGAATACATGTATTGATTGACCCACAGATCCGAGCGCTGTATATAAGATAAAAGAGATTTCGGATCTGATTCAGGCGCGTTGTATTAAACTGATTGAGGCTAATATGCCATTGGGTCTGGAATTGTCGCACTTCATAGAGACCTATAATCTTAATTACGAGCCGTCCCTCGACTTGACCCAAATGCGTGTATACGACACCAAAACACTGTTCGAAGTCCTCGAATACGAGCTCCCAATAGAAGTCAAAATGATTGACGGCATGAACAGAGTCTTCCTTAAATCGCGCGAAGCACTGGAGGAGTGGACTGTCCAGTGCTGTCGTCAGATGCGATATATAATTCCGATTGTTTTGGTCGACGCGCCGCCTAATGTCGTACAGCCGGGCGACACGTTCCGTAGCCTCCGAGTGCCGGAGACGTTCGCGAACGGCAACAACGAATACGAAGCCGTTTTCATCTCATCGGCCGTCAGTCCGTCCGAAATCTACATTCAGTTCAATTCACCCGAATACCATCCGGCGCTCGAGCGCATGATGGCTGAGCTCGAGTTCTACGACATGGCCAGTGAGGAAGTCTGGTCAGTCCCGTTCGAGTACCTGTGCGTCGGACTGCCGGTCATCACTCGCTTTCCAGGTTTGCCTTTCCTTTCGTTTATTCTTAATATTTGTTTTATTGCTAACTATTGTCTGATGTGTTGACCCCTTAGGCGACCGGCACTGGCATAGGGCGCGCATATCGAAACTGGACCCCAAAATGAAACGCTGTGTTACCGTCTCTTTCATAGATTACGGCGGAATACTCGTCACTGACTTCAAGAATCTGCGGCACATGAAGAAGGAGTTCCTGTCCCTCCCTATACAAGCCCTTAAAGTCAGTTTGTATGGCATTAAACCCATTTGTGGCCCAAAGGATGGCTGGACTATGAAAGCCAGGGATAAAGTGCTCCGATTCTCAAAGCCCCGGTACTCACTGGCCTGTACTCTAATCGAAGTGAGGGATGGCATCAATTATGTGGTCATCTGCGACACAAACACCACATCAGATGTTTTCATTCACGACGTACTCGTTCACGACAGACACGCCCTCTTCGAGGACGGGGTCTTCGACGGCATGACTCCCAGTGAACCTCAAGCCGACGCGGTTAGGGCTGAACGGTCTGAGTCTGTTAGCGAACAAATCAATGCCCAATTGGCCGAAGCAATGAAAGACTTGATGTCTTTTGATTAGTTGTTTTGGCGTCAGGTCTGCTACCAGTGCTGACAACAAATAACGATTTGGATATCCTTTCAGTTCTTTAATTACTTTAATTATAATTTGTATTCAATTGTATTCTAAATATAAGTCAACAATAAATCAATACATTTCCGACCTTTCAGTCGCTTTGCTCTTCAGTACAGTATTATCATTACTGGCGTTCAAAGCCTTCGCTTTCTCTGAAATGGTATTGAACTTTAAATAATTTTAGGATTCAAAGGGCGCCCGACCGCAGCCGCTATTTTTTACGCCCTCTTGAATGCCCAGAATTGCAATTATTTTTGATTAATATTTTTTTTAAATTTAAATTTTATAAAATACTGCTTATAATGTGTTCTGTTATTTGGATTTTTATAGAATAAATGTAAAGATAAATGAAATATTGAATAATACAATTCAATATAGTTTGCAAAATATTGAGCTTTTTATAAACAAATGAATAAATTAATTGTTAAATAATTTGATTTATTTTGATTGAAATTATTTACGTATTATATTCGGCACTATTTATCCTCATTTAGAAGATTGGGTGCAATATTCGCGCCCATAATCGTCGGGCATATTGTTCACCTGGCGGTCAGTGTTTACAATGAAAGAGAAGACAACATATTTAGTGAACACAACAACTGTTCAGTTATTAAACAGTTAGTATTGAACAGAAAGCTAAGTCACGTCAATAGCCAATACACGTGGCATTCAGTCAATCAGTTATTGTTTTTATGCTTATTCTGGACTCAAGTCTTCAATATATTATCGATTATTATAACATAAACACTGATTGACAGTACAGTCGACTGCGATGTCCAGACAGGAGTTCATATCGAAGGCTGAAGACGTGGCCGATGAGGTCTGTGCTCAACCTCTGCTGTCAACACATCTGACATTCAATTCTTATCTTTGATTCAGTTTATCGACTCTTAAGATATGAATTGAATATAAAGTATAAATGGTTTTCATATTCACTGTTATTCCTCTGCCATTCCGTCCGCACAGGTATTGCGTCGATCGAAGACAATACTGCCGACGATCGCCAGACTATGTCTTGTGTCCACATTCATAGAGGACGGCATAAGAATGTGGTTCCAGTGGTCAGAACAGAGGGATTATATGAACAGCCAATGGGGCTGTGGCTACATATTGGCCACTCTTTTCGTCTTAATTAATATGTTGGCCCAATTGGCCGGTTCTGGACTCGTGTTGACCAGATTTTACGTATCCATTGCCTGCGCTATACTTTTCGGAACAGTTGTACTTCAGGTGAATATTCAATGGTTTATAAAATAATACAAAAATAATAATATAATTAATTGGTTAACGACTGAATCGTCGGAACTGATTGTCGCAATTGGTGTTCGGGTGCTCTGACAGACATTCGCGTATTCAATACTATGGGACCTAAACTTCTTACTGCGCAATATGTCTCTGTGCGGCGCACTCTTACTGTTGTTGGCCGAGGCCAAAGTCGAGGGCAGAAGTCTTTTTGCTGGCGTTCCCTCTCTGGGAGAGAACAGACCGAAAACATATATGCAATTAACCGGAAGAATACTAACTGTTCTGATGTTCGCAACTATTTTGCATTTAGACGTCAATATATTGTCAGTCATTCAGAACATCATTGCTATCGGACTGATGGCAGCCGTCACTGTCGGCTACAAAACCAAGTTATCGGCGCTTTTGCTGGTCGTCTGGCTCTCGGGTTAGTACTACTGAACCGATGATTGGATGAAATCATATCCAATATTGAAATGATATACTAATCGATTGTTTACTCTTTGTGCGGACACCTGAACAGCGCTGAACCTGTATTTCAACTGTTTCTGGACCATAGAGTCACACAAACCAATGCATGACTTTCTTAAATACGATTTCTTCCAAACAATGTCAGTCATCGGCGGCCTATTAATGATCGTACTCTTAGGCCCGGGAGGTATATCGATGGACAACCACAAGAAAAAGTGGTAGACGTGAGCCACAAAACTCGAGAGAACTCTTACCATAATCTTGTCTTACATTGTCTTTACATAAAAAACATAATTATTTGAGAAAATTGTGCGAAATATCTGTTATTTTAAATGCGATTGAAATCCGATTTCATTAGAATTTATTTAAAGAATGCATTAATTGTTTTGAATTATTTATCCGTTTTTATTGATATATAAAACACTTGAAATCGTGTTTATATCCGAAGAAGTTTTAATCGAAAAAAGAATATCTTTTTCTCATTTCGTTATATAATTATTAATTAAATTTCAAACTTCTGTCACATTATTGTTGTCTTTGATCTTTGGATTAATAATCGTTTTAATGATTTTATTTGTTTTTATCACTCAATATATAGTGTCATACAATCAACCAATAAATGAAAGTTTATTTTTAATATATAATTGAATATAATTTTGTCCATCGATTCAGTCGTTGATATTCCTGTGATAGTAGTCTTGATATATGAGCACAACGTATGACATATGACCTCAATATAAGAGTAATTAATTGAGATTTCATTTTGTTTAATGCTTTTTATTTTTAAACATATTTTTATACATTTGTGTGAAATTGGGTTAAAATATATTTCAATTATAAGAACTAACAGTCCCTCTCATAGATATTGTCATTAAAATCCAATACAGATACTTTTTGCACAAGGATTTGCAGGAGCATATTGATAATATTCCCAGAATAAAAAATCGGTACTCGAATGTGTTGGCCACAAATTATGGTCAAACCCAATGAGTCTGAATCCGGACTTTCCAATGGATTTCAATATACGACTGATTTGTGCAGAGTTTGCACTTTTATATAATGCTTACGTATATTAGAGTAGAGTTTGTTATTTTCAGATTTAATCTATGAATTGACAGCATATTAGCCAACGATTACATGTATTCTGATTAGTAATCCCTAATCATTGTCATTGATTACACAATTATTTGATTTATTCAGTTTCGGTTAGAAATTGATTCGGAATACTTCTAACGAGTGTTGAATTTTTCATTTGAATAATCGCATAAACAATTCGATAACTAGTTATTTAACCTTGCAATTGCTAGACAGTTAGTAGCTCTATTCAACCATGGTAGTTTAATTGTCTTACTCTTTAATCCTATAAACTAATTGATGTTATGTTAAAAACTGGAAATTTTATCTCTCCTTTCGATACTAACTACCCACTTTCGCCGCATTAGAGCGCATGCGCTATTATGTCGATTTGGACGGTCGGGTGCGCTCTTATTCGGATAGGAGCGCATCTATTTTAGGGGCAGTTTAGACTAATACTAGAATTCACATATAAGCGCACTTTTTTGTTATAAACTGTAAAAGAGTTTGAAATTTATTGAAATAATTGATAAAAACATTATTTCCGGTAAAGCAATGCTTTTATTGTTTTAATGAATGAAAACAAAATGTCTGAAAACAGTGATTCAAATACTGATTTGTTTAATACCAATATTAAAGATATGTCTTCAGGAGACCAACAGACCGGTCACACTACAGCTGAATTGTTGACCGGTCAGAATAATAGTAAAACAGAGTTTCTGATTGAAATCGACTCAGAATCAGAAACTGAAAGTGAAATCAAAACAATATGTGAGGACAGACCGGTCGGAGAAGTGAAGAAAAAGATGAAAAAACAATCGGTTCCACTTTCAAGGAAAGTTGAGATCATTAAATATCAGAAAAAATGCCAAAACATTTCCAAAACGGCCAGAAAATACCTAATTCACAGAAAACAAGTGCAAAGCTATATGAAAAATGAAGAAAA
>JAQIWA010001559.1:0-17625 GCA_034693305.1 Eueremaeus valkanovi | reverse complement strand
CTTAAATTCAACTAAATTAAGCTTAATTTAAGTGAATTAATGCTAAATTGTGTTAATTTAGCTAAATTAAGCCAAAAAAGGTCGAAATTCGATCAAAATCGGCCATTTTCGACTTTAAACGCCATTTTTCGGCCATTGTGGCGGCCATCTTGTTTTTCAAAATACCCCCACCTATACCCCATGAGTTTTGAGCCAAAAGTTGGCCATTTTACCCCTCCCTATACCCCCGACTCGGCCGAGCTTGCACATCTCTAGTTAAAATCAATGTGACCTGCCTCTAATAAAAATATTATAAAATTTTCGTACAAATCTACAGAGTTTTAGAATACCGCAAATCCCCTCCACTCGGACCGCCTGCCCAGTCAGTCCATATCTATGTGCAAACATTTTCCAATAATTTAACTTTGAATTCAATTGTTCTGTTTTTCTTATGATTATCAAAGTTTCCCTCATTTTTTGTATAAAGTTCAAAATGTTGTTACAGTGTATAAGGTGGGTCAATTTGACACTTCATTAATTAAGCCTTGTATTATAAGAAATCGTCGAAAGAGGTTAGAAGTTATAAAAAATAAGGTAACAATTATTACTCAGAGTTAAACACACATTAGATCCTCGTCTGTACAGTGAGTATATTATTGAAAGCATACTTTCCTAAACTAAACGATCGACTAATCATATTAATAGCAATACTACGCAATTGAACGCAATTTTATAAAGTAGTCGTCAAATAATTGACAATAATTACAGAAAATTCCTCAAAATCACAGCTAATGACAGAACAAATACAAATATAATATAAAATATTAAATCGTAATTAATTTGAAACATGTGTGCAATCAGTTTTCAGTCGATTCAATAGTACTGTATATACAGAGAGAGTATAAATAAAATAAAATTAAAATTCTTATCAAATGTTTAGTTTATAAATATTTGTTCATTTCGTTTAATTTACTGTTTAATCAGATAAGAAGTATTTATATAGAGATTCATGTTTTTTCAAACCGGGAAAACTAATTATGGATTACAGTAATTAAAATTATAGTCAACAACAAAAAATAATGACCGCTTTATATTGATGGCCTTCAAATTATCCAGCAATAATAATGAATTTTTGTCATAACTGTCCCACTTATTTATATTAACTCTCTCGTCAACCATCAACCTACTAAAAAGTACACTGAATTTATTTTCAATAACTCATCGATTCTGATGGATAAAAAATTAGTCTTTTTTAATCAAATTTTTATTAAGAAAAATAGGAAAAGTTTTTGAATCATTGTTTGCATAAATTAGACTCGAGTTCTGGCTTACTATAAAAGAGTTTGATTTTTGAAAAATGATTTCAAATGTTTTTAGAGTAAGAATGAATAGATTTTAATGAATTAGCATTTAATGTAGAAATTTGTAGACATTAATTGGGTCATTGAATGTCCTATTATTACAATTTAAACCGAACCCGAATAGTGTGAACATTAGAACTGTTGGAATCTAATTGCAATACTGGAGAGACAGAGACAGAGACTCTATGCTATGCTATGCTATGCTATGTATTATAACTTTGTTATTGTCGTTCAAAATGTATTATCGCTCGGATTGTAGTCAAGGACAGCTGATGTCACACTTGATGAATTTTTCCTTTTCATCTGTTTATGTCATCTGATGTTTATTCAATAGAAAAATTAACTGAAAAACAATATCTTATTCACTCAATAATTAAGATCCGATTTATAACTATTTATATGAAATATTTTTTCATCAATTGTTTTATGCATTGAAGCGAATGATAAGCAATGCTCGCATTCAGACTCAACGCTATTGAATACTTTATTTGTTTCCTTATATTAATTGTAGCCAAAGTGAAATGTGATAAATACCGAATCGGTGTAGGAATCGGTGACATAACAGGCCCGGCGGCCGAAATCAATATGGTATTGAAATGCTTGAAATGTTTGGCATTTGATTCAATGATTTGCTCTACCAATAGATGGGTTACGCAAAGCCGGGTCAGGACACCCAAGGCATACATTTCAGGCTTTACAGCAGAACTGCTATTATTGAGGATTCTGTGGCCAATAGAGTCTGTATTGTCTCGTCAGACATCACAATGATCTCTCAACTTCTTAAACTTGAGGTAAAATTTCTAAGTTTTCATTAATTTTGAGTTTATTTTAAAATTTGAATTCATTTATGATTTTTATTATTTTGTAAAAACTGATTGAATTTGACATTCATTTTGATTCTAATTAATAATATCATAAATAAGTTTTAAAATACTGTAATAATAATAATTGAATTGTAGGACATATTTACAAATTGATGGGACAGTTGTGTCAGTATGTTTAGGGGACTGAACTGCCAAAGATTTGCAGAGAAAATGTTAAACTTAAGGAGGATTTTGACTCTACAATCATTATAGTGGAAATACCTCGGTATAAAAAGTGATCCCATAGCCTCTGCCCACCACTTGTTTCAAGTTCAATTGTGCGATAGAGCAAACATGATTGCCCTTGCTACTAATATATTCTTTAGAAATTGTGCACAGATACTAATGATGCTGATATCACCTGAACTGAATTTATAACTTATTATATTTATTGCATTATTAAACATATTGTGATTAATAGATAAATAAAACTTTAGTGAACTGTACTATAAGTATATGATTGAAAAGCCTTTGATTACATAAGTGAACATAATTTGATTGTAATTTTTTTTGTAAAATTCACAGCTTTTGGTTGATTACGGTCTCAGACAGTATTAGAGTCAAAAGGAGTCACAAATAATGATAAAAATATTCTAAATACAAGCACGAGCGTTATTACCAGCGAGTATACCAGGGATCTAATGGTGATAATTTTGACCATTAGAAGATAATTGGTTCAATGGGTATTCCTATCTATAGTATTTACAGGGTTTCTCAGAATAGACCCCTGATTTGAATCGTAAACCACGCCAAATCTACAAGGGGTACAATATTGAAGTAGGTTTTATTTTAAAGAGGGATAGTTAGGGTTTAATAAAAATGTTATATGAAAAATATCCTTGCCTAATTCCAGGTGCTAGATTCAAAAATGTTGAAATATTGAAATGTTGAAATTCTTAGTGCTTTCCAGTGTAATACCAACTCAGATCAAATAAGCTGTCATAACATGCTTTGAATGCCTCTTATACTGTAGAACAGTCTGGTCTTAGACTATAGGGTTTGAGACAAATATATTTCAATTTCATATACAGTTCTGTTACTATAAAAATATTATTTTCTCGTAACTCATTTGAATAGGTCATCAAAATTCTTGAGCAAAAATACCCCGGAATATACAATATAAACAATGTTATGCTGACCTCAACGCACACCCATTCAGGTCCGGGTGGTTTTTTGCAATACATATTGTACATAATCACTTCGCAGGGTTTCATTGACCAAAATTTCAATGCAATCAGAGATGGAATCGTCAGAAGTATAGACAGAGCGCACCATAACATGACTGACGGATATATTCACATAAATAGCGGACAATTACTCAATGCAAGCATTAATAGAAGTCCTACGGCTTATGCAAACAATAAGGCAGAGGAAAGGAATAGATATAAGTATAATACAGACAAGAATATGACAGTCCTTAAGCTGACTGACCTGAATGGGAACGGGTTGGGAGCCATCACTTGGTTCGCAGTTCACGCAACCTCTATGAACAACACCAATAAACTGATCAGCGGTGACAACAAGGGCTATGCGTCGATGCTATTCGAACAGGACATCAATGGGGGAACACTTCACGGAAAGGTATCCGAACTCTGATCTGATCTCATTCTAAAAAGTGATTAAATCTTTAATGTCTTCAATTGATTTTAGGGCCCATTCGTAGCGCTGTTCCCGCAGTCGAACGAAGGAGACGTCTCTCCCAACACAAAGGGTCCGTTCTGTCTGGACACAGGTCTTCCATGCGATACCGCTACCAGTACTTGTGGAGGAAAGGTATGCAATTCATATATTTTCTATAATCTTTGCAAATAATTATACATAAATTGAATCGATTTTAAGAAATGATTTGTAAATAATATTAATATTTATTCTGAAGAATGAAAACTGTGTTGCGTTCGGACCGGGAGCTGATATGTTCGAAAGCACTCAGATTATAGGCTATCGGCAGTACTCTAAGGCCAAAGAGCTGTACAACAACGCCAGTATCCAACTGTCCGGAAGGGTTGAGTACATTCACCAAACCATTAATATGTCGGACACTATCGTCGAATTGGCCGACAAAACGAGTGTCAAAACGTGCAGCGCATCCATGGGTTACAGTTTTGCTGCCGGAACTACAGGTTTACAATTAATTAAGTGCCCTGGTAGTTCTATATTATATCTATGCTCATCTCTCATTCACAGATGGTCCAGGTGCTTTTGACTTCCATCAAGGTATGAGTCTTCATAGAAGACTAGCATTTCTATAACTTATATCGCATTATATTCTAATGAAAACCCTCTGAAAGTGAACTCAAGAGACAATAATTGGATTTTTTATTATTTTAATTATTGTGTGTTTTAGGCGACACTCAATCGACTCCGTTCTGGAATTTAGTTCGCAATCTTATAAAGAGTCCGACACCTGAACTGATAAAGTGCCAGAGCCCAAAGCCGATTCTGTTTGCCACGGGTGAAATGCATTTCCCATATGAATGGGCGCCGGCAGTATTGCCGACACAGATCTTCAGGATCGGTCAATTACTGGTGGCTGCAGTTCCCGGAGAGTTCACGACTATGTCTGGCCGTCGACTTCGAGAGGCAGTCAAAGCAGAGTTCGAAAAGCAATTGCCGAACAGCAAAGTGGAAGTAGTCATCTCAGGTCTGGCCAATGCCTACTCGTCCTATGTGGCCACGTATGAGGAGTAAGTATTTTATGGATTACATCCAAAAATTTTCCAAAACTAATAGTTTGGATGAATGCAGATATCAAGTGCAGCGATACGAGGGCGCCAGTACTCTATTCGGCCCCTACACTCTCGACGCTTATATTCAACAATACAAAAAACTGGCTAATTATTTAGCGAGATCGTCGAGAGCGATACCTGCCGGTCCGCCAGAACCCAATCTTCTAAAGCAAGAAATATCCTTAAAGCCGGGGGTCATATACGACGGCTCACCCTTTGGTAAAAGATTTGGCGATGTATTACACGACGCCAATGATCAATACAGTGCCGGTTCGAGTGTGAGGGTCACTTTCGTTAGTGGAAGTCCGAGAAATGATTTGAGATCTGAGAGCACTTTTCTGGCCGTTGAAAGACTGGACGAAAGCAGTGCTAAATGGAGTCTAATAGCAACCGATGCCAACTGGGAGACCAGGCATGCGATCATACGAGACATACTAGCGATCAGACTATGATTTTAAAACTCCAAACAATTATTTCAGATTTTATTGGAAAAGGACGAACACCTTCTTTGGTGAGAGTCAAGTGACCATTGTTTGGGACATTCCTCCAGACATAGCTCCGGGCAAATACCGGATCAGACATTTTGGGAACAGTAAGAATTTGATGCAAAGTATCAGACAATACGTCGGCGTAAGTAACCAAAGCTTGTATGCATTGAAATTAGTCTAAAACCCTTGCCTTTCCCTTCTAGGCCTCAAAAACATTTTCGGTCACAAAATAGCTCTATTATAGAGCTGTCCATAACTTCTAGTCTTTCTTACAATCCTTACAATCGTCTAAAATATAAAATTTATTTAAAAAATAATTTTATACAAAATATCATTAGAATTGAGTAATAAATACATATTTAAAGTCATATTTAATTATTTCATATATAATATAAAACTAAATATAATTATTATATTTCGCATAAATTATTTTGCAATCAATTATTCATTTGTGGAAAAGAGATCACAATTTTTCTCCCGTCAGGTCCGGAATGGTGTTGTAGTAGGAGTGGTCGGGAAACCTGTCCAACTCGATGTAGTCGTTCTCACTTATTAAAAGTTTGTCTAAATAGTCGACCAGTTGTGTGAATGTCGGCCTCTGTTCGGGCTCTTTGTCCCAACAATAGTACATAATATTATACATTTCCCGTTTGCAGTGTTCGGGCTTTAGAGGTCTATTCCCTTCGCGAACATATTTAATGACTTCTGCGGCGGCCAGACCTGGATAGGGAGTGCCGCCCAGTGTTACGATTTCCCACATAAGTATACCTTTAATGGAGAAACACTTCGTTAGTAAAGAGCAATATATATACCGGAATGACAGCAAACGTACCGAAACTCCAGACATCGCTTTTGGCAGTGAATATCGAGTCGATGAGTGACTCGATAGCCATCCAACGGATCGGTAGTCGGCCCTAAATTATAAGCAATTCAGTTATATCTGAACCACATCTACAGAATGTTATGATCTTTTACTTCAGATTTGCGTTCGTAGACATGATTTGCGATCACATCCCTCGCGAACCCAAAGTCCGCCACTTTGATGGTCTTGTTGGCGCCGACCAACACATTCCTTGCGGCCAAATCTCTGTGTATTATCTGCAGCGCAAACAATAATAATCATGAGAAGAGCTATTTGGAGACATGTCTACAAATGTCCTTACTCCTTTTGAAGATAAATATTCCATAGCTTTTGCCACTTGATATGCAAACGATGTCAGATCCCTGGCCGACAATCGATTACTGCTGGCGTGAAGATTGCCGTAATAGCGCTCAGCATTGCGTTCGCGACTGTCTCTCAAATATGTCTGCAATTTGCCGAACGGCACGAACTCCATGATCAAGAAAACAGGGTCTCTATCAGTGCAACTGCCCAGAAGAGTGACCACATTGGGGTGCGGGTCCAACATCTTCATTATAGACAGCTCTGTCAACAAATCTTTTTTCTCCTTTTCCGACGCATTCTCTTTGAGTGTCTTTACGGCAACGATGTCTTTGACCTCATTGTTGAATATGTTGAATGCCTCGCACTTCCATACCTGACCAAAGCACCCCTCACCCAATATTCCCAAGAAGTGCAAGTGATGTCTGGGAAACTCCCAAAGCTTTTCGTCTTCGATGGGAATATTGAAAGTCGAGGTGTATTTGTTGGACTCGGCTCTGCTCTGAAGCGCTCTTTTGGCTCGAATTTGCTGGAATAGAGCGCCGTTATAGTCGAGTTCGCCGGACACGGAGCTGATGCTGGTCTCACTGCTGTTCGACTTGTCTAAGTTGACGATCTTCTGAGAGAACGACTTCATTAGGTTTCTATTCGATCCCTTTTGGCACCTGTGGTGCAAAACCCAAAACACAAGGCCTGCTATCGGCGCGAAGCATATGGCAGCCAAAAGAGGCAGAAAAGCAGTTATCAGGTCAAGTCCGTCGCCAGACCTATCGGCTGGTCCTCGGGTTGAGTGCTCGAACTGTTGCTCGTTTGATGACTTTGTTGGTACAGCCGTTTGAACAGTTGGTACCGGTTTAGGCGCGGAAGTTGTTGTAATTGAGTGTCTAATGGCAGTGGTATTGGTGGCCGAGGAGTTCGTAGATTTCGGTAGTAGTAGTTTCTTCTCAACTGAGGCAGAGGTGGCGGAGGGGTCACGTGTCGAGGGAGTGACAAAGATGGTATCCTTTGGTCTCTGAGGGGGTAGTTGTGCATTGAAGGGCGGAAATGGCCGCCCGATCTGTAAACCGGGATGTGAGGAGTTATGCGGAAGAATGTTAGTGCTTATGACCCCTGAGTTTCGGTCCGAATCTAACACTCGCACAAAGACTTCAATTTTGGCCTAAAATTCAAAGCAAGCAATCAATTGCAGCCGAAATCCATTTATTACAGGAATTGTGAGAAAATGAATATAATTGTGAACACAATTGACTCACTGTTTGATGTCCGTCATTAGCGGTGATAAACAGATAGTAATCATTTCCAGCCTAAGTCGTAAAAATAGTTCTTAGTCTCTGTGTCAGCACATTATTCTCTGCTCAAAGAGCCATAAAAAACGGATAACGAGTTTATCGACAAACAGTTCTCCTGAATCTTAATCACAGGTATTCAAGACATGAGGTCTGCACTGGAATGCAATGTTTTATTTCTGGACTTCCATTAAATTTTGATCGAAATATATTTTATTTGTTTTATCAAAAAGTTATTTTCATTTCGATTCAAATCTATTGAATGAGTTAATAAAATAAAGCCATTTATATATAGGTCTGAACTCAACCAGATTTGATGAATGAATTCCTGACCGATAAATGCTTTTAACTCCATATCAGTAATGACTAATGAACTCAAATACCGGTATAAATAATAATCAAATTTATGAACCGAATTGAATCGGCTTTATATAAAATCAAATATTTTTGAAATATTTCTCATTATATCCTTAAAGTCCGTCGATTTGAAGATATATTAGTTTGAAATAACGCCTAAACTATAACTGGAGTGGAATACAGACTGAAAAATATTTTGTGGTATTATTTAGTTTCTGGCGTAAGCTCTATATGAAAGCAAACTTCAATTCAACTGAATTCCTATGGGTGTCACATCTCAGATATAGCTTATATATTCAGTATATTGTACACAGTATTAGACCCGGATCTCCAAAATACATAACATTATAAACAAATGGTGGTATTGTTGGGCCAGGAGTGCCCACTTTCTCTCTGGCACGAGACTCAATCACGCCTTACTAAACACACGCGTGTGTCCAGTGCTCTGTGCGTTACGGTTCAAATGGTTTGTTATTCTCATCTAATCAGACACATCAGTACAGTATTAGAATATGAGCTCAAATTAAATCAATTCAGAGAAAAATTGCGCTCAAATACGGCTAATATATTCTCAATTGCATTGTCTTTCGATCACTTATATTGAAATGATTGGGCTTTTAGTTGAAAGTAATTATTAATAAATTTTTTGCGCCAATTAGAGGAGTGCCCAAAGAGAAGATATTCTCCTGACGAGGCACTTGACTTATATAAGCTCAGGCTCTTTCTTATGCCTGCACTCCAACCTTGGAATGTCATCCGCACTGATCTATGATTTTGAGAGTGAGTTCAGAGCAGAAGAAGTATAAGAAGTAGAAGAAGTGGAAGAGCGGAGAGTTCTTTCAAGACTAAGGACTTATATATTTTGATACACAAACCAAAGTGTAGTGTAAGTGATGGGCACTGATGGCAAACCTACGAGTTTTAAGGCCTCCAGCGCTTAAAGACTGCAGCAAATATTTTTCTTTGAACTAAAAATGAAGTCAACGTATCCTAAGCTCTATAATTGGATTCACATTTTTATGAGTTGATTAAAATGTTTTTCATTTTTAATTTACATAATTAGTGTCTTTAAGTGTTCTCTCAGTTCTGATGAGAACCCAATCCGATGTCTGCTCTGAAAAAAGTACTAAATTTTCTCATTTTCTATGAAATGATTTTTCTTTTTCTTTATATAATTTTACGTCTGGAGCGATGGGCAGCTACTGTGAAGAGTAGTGTTTGGCCCATTCAAGGGCACCACACGAAGATTGGAATACACAAAAAAGCTACCTGTTTTACTTTAGGGAAAGGAATAGGTTTGGCAGCCTTTGGCTCTTCACCAATATATTTGAGCCCAACGTATGACAAACAGAACTGAACTGAACTGATATGAACTGAAGCATAAACTCATTAAAAGAAATTTTTTATGGGTTTCGCTGATGAAGAAAGACAGGTGCGAGCCCTGAGCCAACAGAGCCAACCAGCCTTCCAGTAATTTTGCACTTACCTGTCCCAACAAAGACTCCTTGAGAAAAACATCACCGTTTTTCGGATTGATAGTGAAATAATTGGAACCGTCCAAAAACATAGACTTATCTATGCTATACTCTATCGAATCCCTGTCCTCATCTCTAGTTCGCACTGTAATTATACGACTCCCTAAGAAATGAAGAGAAGAATGCAATGCAATCAACATTCAGGTGTGTCTGCATTTGGAGCACAAGAGAAGAAAAAATGCATTTGAGAGCCATTTTTGGCACAACCAACACAAGAATTATTTCTTGACCCTCCCTTCCCAACTAGAATTGCTCCGAACAGTTCAACAAATATTATTACATTAGAATTGACGCTAACTTTAAAAACTTTTTTATTACTACTTTTGAAACTTTATTTTAAGTCAATTATATTCGTATTCATAAATCTTCTGAATATTTTTGCAATTTTAAGAATAAATAGAATTTCTATTAAATATATTTCTATTTTTTTACTTAACTTCTATTAAATTCAGAGCATTTTAATTAATGATTTCCTTTAAGTTAAACAAAAGCGTTGATTAAATACTTTTTGTTTAAGTCTTTGTTAAACTCCTTCAATTTGAGCAATGAATAAATTAGTAATTTTACATATTTTTTAATCTAATCAACGATTAAATCGATTATAGGCTACACTAAATAGTCTGGTCTTAATCGTGTAATCCATTGAAAAAAACAATTTGGTATTCATAACGCGATCTAATTTTGTAGCCGAGATCTATTGGGAACTCAAACCCGAAACAAAACAATTTTGGTTTTAATTAGTTTAACAAAAGTGCAGTTTTTCTATAATTGTGAGCATAAGAATCGGCAAACAGTAAGCCATTTAAAGATCCGTTTCGTGCGCTTTGTTTTAGTCGATTTGGTTTTAATCACTCAATGATTGCCACTTTTGAGACTACACTACACTATACAGACTATAGAGACTATACTAATACATACAATGAGATAATGAAAGGGAGCACTGAACTGAACCGTTCACTTCTTCCACTCAAGAGAGTAGTGAGAGATGTGTTGGTTTGGTTTTAGTCATATCTCTATAATAAATAATATAATGGATTTGCAGAAGTAGCTACTGCTCACAAATAATAAGGTAGTTTCTGTCACGTTCACGGCCAGCACAGTCAGGGCTCCGTTGCTTTTGCCAACATTCACGCATTTCTTCTGGAGCCGCACTTCCAAACTCCAGCTCATATTATACAGTATTATATAATATGAAAGCAACCCTGACTTTGGGCTAAATGTTTGACTAAAAGTAAACTATTTTATAATACAGAGCGAGTGTTCATAAAAGAACGCAATTTTTTAATATTTATTTGTTTGACTCGCGGCTCAAAACTCTCTAACTCTTCAAAGCTTTTCTATGAAATAATCCGATAATCTTAACCAAACCTAAAGCTCTTATTTATTAATTTGATAATAAAATCAATTAATTAATGACTACTTCTTTCGGCGATTGCCTACAAGAGTTCATTAACGCTTAAGATAACAAAAATAGATCCGAAGAATGTTTGACTAAGAGTTCGTATGAATTTAAATCCAGTAAATCTGGATATTCGAGACAATAAAATGAACTGGATCTTAAATTTTAAATATTTTTAGAATTTAATTAATAACAAGTTTAAGATTGAATGACACAATTAGTTTGGATTCTTTACTATAATCAGAGCTTGAAATTACTGGTCTTTAATGCAATACTCGTATTGTTTGCCACATAATAGACACGGATTAGAGTATAGAAAGATTGCACTCTGTCTGTCAGTGTCTGTCTACTGGTTCTCTAGCAGTGATAGGCAATGAGGGGGTACAGGTAGGGGTATACCCCCTCTATTTTTCGAAGTTTTGGAGGAAAAAACTCAAAAATGGGGCACTTTTGGCCCTCAAAAGTCATTCATTGTACCCTTTTTGGCAAATATTTTTGGCTTACCCCCCCCCCTGTCGTCAGACCCATTGCCTATCTCTGTTCTGTAGTCAATTACTACTGAATACAGTACTGTATAAATAGTTAGTTGTATTTGCTTACCAACTGGTTCATTCTCAGGTATCAGCCAATCGCGCTTGAAATCAAAGACTGGTGGACTGTTATGACCAGGAAATCCAAATCCTTTATAAAACAAAATATTAAATAATTTAAATGAATTGAGATTATAGTCTGTCCAGAGATGCGGAACACATATTAATATTAATAATACTTATTTATAATAAATCCTTTGTAACTCTACTCTACTCTAAAACATAGAAATGTTAAAACAAACGAATCAAATATTATTAAGACTAATTCAAATGAGCTTTATAGTAATTAACCAGGTTAGCTTTCGTGTTGCTTTCAGTCTGTTCTCTGAATATTTATGTAATTTATATATTAAGTTAAGATTAGTTTCTAATCATTCAATAATTTCATATATTTTTGGAGAACTATTAATCTGAAGACAGATTAGTATAAAATATTTGCTTAAAATTGTTGAGCAATTAGTTATTCGGATGATATGATTGAAAGGACAGTTTAAGATTAGTTTTATAAAGTATTGTCAACTCTTACCCGAAGTTGTTGTGCACACTAGGAGTGTAAGCGTGAGCCACGACATAACACGATTTAATATCATTGTTCATAAATAAACTTAACATAAACTTAATTCCGGATAAAACTTCATTCAACACAATTCATGACTCAATTAATATAAACATACAATTGATTTGACAAACAATTCATTCATCTAAAGAATTAATGGCAAACAGTAGTGAATGACTACATATTTGTGTTGTTTTTCAAATATATTCGATCAAAGAATATGAGAGCAAAACATTAGAGCAGTTCAGACAGTATTTCAGCCAAAAGTTGTTCTCTCAGTCTTTGAGAAGAGAAGAATCAGAAGCGAATCCGAAACAGCAAAAAAGCAGCTCCAGTGCAAAAATGTCGACGTCAGGAGTTGTCAGACAAGTTGAGCTGAACTTTTCTAAAGAGGGCAACTTTTAAGGGCCAAACCCCAGATAGTGCTCATTGCAAAGATGGGCGAAGAATAGGGTCATCTCAGAGATGAGCACTAAAGTCGTTATACACTGAAGACTGAGAGCCGATAATAAGCGCAAAAGACTTATTGCTATGAAAAGCGCTAAAACTGTAGATCGAGTTTGAGTTGAACGAGAATAGGATCGAACAAGACTTAGCCAGTATTACATTGACTCCGCTTTTGATTATTTAAATTTGCAAAATTCTCTTACATTGAATAGATTTGATTGAGTGCTACCCTTGTCCTCAACCATCCCATACCGATACCCTCCTCAAAGCCTACCTGACTGCGCCTTTTCACCAAACATCACTACAGCGACCCTTCGAATCGGACCCTACAATCGAAACTATATACTTCTCTTTATTATGAAAGTGGAGTTAAAAACAAGTTTCTGTTCTGAAACTCAAACATTCAGATCGAACCGTTCGGACCAACGAATATAAATCAATTGAATGGCGATTATTCACATCGATTACACTTCTCTCAGCCTTTTGTTAAGTCATTGAACGATAGGTTTGAATATAAATCGGTTTAAATAATACTAAAAATAAAACAGTTTTTACCAAAACTAATGGTTCTGTTCCTCGAATGAGACACAAATCCTATCTTATGGTGTGCTTAGAACTGCTTAAAACAGATAAAAACATATTTTGTTGGCTATATTGCGGTCGAACTCACTTCAAAGTCAAGGCTTTCTGTTATATAAACACAATTCTGACACAAAAATCGAAAACAAAAACATAATTATAATAATTAAAAGAAAAAAAATATATAAAATAAAAGTAATTAAATGAATGAAAATTTTTTTTTTGAAAAGAAAATCACTTTTAGTACTCAATAATAATAATAATAATAATTAATTCATTTAATAATCATTTAATTCTATAGAAAAGGAAAACAATTTTTTTGTGCAAAACTGTTTGTTATTATTAATAATTTTTTAATAAATTTCTTTAAATCTACGAAATTATATACAAAATAAAACAATTGAATTGAACTTAAAATTTAAAGCATTTAATCGAATGATAAATAACTTATTGTACATCACATACAATCAGAGATGTGTTACCACAACACGTATTGTTGGGATATCTTATGCAAGTGATCACACGATGGAGTCTTCAAACCCTTTGCTCTTTCTTCGAGGTCTCTGTCCCTGAAATTCCTGGCCCTCCAAATCATACTTTCCTCTGAACAGACAAATCAGACAAATAGTTAGAATCAATTCAATTGTTGGGTCGAATCAATCGGGTCTTACTGTAGTTCCGTTCCCTAAAACAAGAGGCCCTCAGATTGGAAACGTAGTCCTCTTCGACCTGTTGTTCGATACGCCGAATATTACCCTTATTTTCGCGCTCGAAGTTCTCTTTGACGAAATAGGGGACCTCCAGGTTAGTCGTCTTCCGCTCGTATTGATATTTCCTGTCAGTAATCAACGGTATTATTGAGTCAATCATTAAATCTTAAGTAAATTTAGTGACAATCGTGTCATTCGATCGCTTGATATCCAAACAGAGTATTCGATCCATAATATGGTCAGAAAATAAAACAATGCCAACGAATATCATATCAGAGTTCAGATTAGGTTTAGCTTACGGTCCACTTATCGTATTGAAGACAATTATCGATACAAACGAATAGAGCACATGACAGGAATTGACACATTTTATACAGTTTGGTTTTGGCCAACATTTTTGTTTAACTGTCTTATAGTTTATGCAAATAATGTCTTATTTATAAAAAAGATCTCAATTACCGGCCAATAAATGCATTGAATAAATGGGTTGACCGATAAGGGGTAAAATAGATGGATATTTAAACAGAGATATGGCCAGGGGTGAAGGGTATAAATCAATTAATCAAATTAGAATATAAACCAATACTTTGCTGAACAATATAGAGCTCATCAATAATTATGATTATTTGCATTCAACTACTAATTGGTCTCAATCTTCAATCAAATCGTATTCAATAAAAACTTTCGAAATTCGTATTCAAATATCAATTGAGCGGACATTCACTAGAATTGTGCGCTAATAAGGAAATAACTATACTGTATGGGAAATGTTCACTAACTGTGCTCTTTCTAAATGCTATAATAGTCGGTATTGTATGATAAATATGTGACTATCCATACAATTAATAGTTTGACTGAAAACAACAATTGACTCGTTATTATAATTATTATAAGCGAATCAATCAAAGAGTTGGTTCGCATAGAACTCATCCATACTTTATGTGAAACATTGATTCGGAGCTTATTTTAAAACAAGTTCAATAAATTCAAATTTATTACTATTTGTTTGACTTGATTTACATTAAAATAAAAATTTCCAAAACTAATAGAAGAGACGGTCGAAAAACAGAGTATAATTGAATGCATTATATTCCGAATGAGATACTGATGGCTCAGATTTGAATCCCAATCTATTTATTCCAGAATTGATTTTTCTTCGTCAAACGGAACTGGTTTAGGGTATGTGCAAGAATGGCATACAATAAAGTTGACGAACAAATATCATATGGGAATGGGATCGGAAAGAAGTGATCGATTGATTCAATTATTTATTCCTTAAAATCATTGCTTCATTACTACGACATACCCAGGGTGTCAACAACATACCCAGGGTGGCAACAACATACCCAGGGTGGCAGCAACATACCAAGGGTGGGAACACACGTTTAGAAACCTGACATTCATCAGACCTCAGGGGGTTGGGAGGGTTAGGATTAGAATTTTGATTAACATTATAAATGAGTCATTGGATAAATAAGTGAATGGTCGGTCAGTCAGTGCGGAGTACTAGTGCTCGCATAAGCTTTAGTTGATTTCAGAACTTTTAGGCAAATGTTTTGAATGAAATGGAAAATAAGAATCAAATGAATGACTGCTAAGCAGACAATGCATTAGAAAATTGACAAAAATCTGTTGCAATTAATAACTGTTTGAATGAATGATTTTTTTGTGAAATTCTCGAAAAATTGAATAGAATTCGAATAATTAGCGATAAAATTGATATAATTTAAAGCCATTTAACTCCAAAAGAATGTTAACTCGAATACGAGTGACAATCAAATAACTCAATGGAACTGCAGTCCACTTATGCCTAAATGTCACTCAATTTGTCTTTCAATCGATATAACAATGAATTGCAAAATAATAATAATTTCTGAAAAGCTGTCAATCAGTTCGTGTTTTATCACATTTTAGCCGAAAACGGAATAAAAGAGCAGATCTATGGTTAAGGTCTGAGCGCTTGTACTCTGCAATGGATCTAATGATCTGAGAAATAGCGAAGACTTACTGCGTTCGGCTCAGGCTATAAGTCGGGTCAGAGACGAAGAATGTGCTCATCAGAGAGAGGCAGAGGAGCACCAGAACCGGCATCATTTGCAGAATAACGTTGTAACCTGAGGCCACCTCTTGGTTCTGGTGCTGATGCCGGTGCGTATCGCGATAGCGATTATTTCTGCGGACATACACATTGCCGGACGGAAAGCCTCCGCCGAAGAACATATTGAATATCTCGTCGGCACTGATGTCTCCCTCGAAGCCACGCGAGTAGTCATAGTAACCGTTCTCATGGTATGAGTGGTGTTGAGTCCGTCGGCGCTGTTGTTCTTCAGAGCCGTACAAATCGTATTGTTTTCTCTTTTCCGGGTCATTTAAAACGGCGAAAGCGTTTCCAATCATTTTGAAGGCCTCGGCAGCGCCGGGAGCCTTATTCTTGTCCGGGTGGAACTGTAGGGCCAACTTTCGGTACTGTTTCTTCACTTCTGAGTCGACGGTCTCTTTAGTGACGCTTAATATCTCGTAATAGTCTTTACATCTCTTTATTTGCTTCACTCCTTCCGACTGTTCTTCGGTGTACTCCCGATGAGAGGCCAGACCTCCGGCACCACTACTTCTGGACTTAGGCTGACTGTAGTTGTTATGACCACTATTTAAGTTAGTTTTGTCACTACTTCTGCCAAAACTATTGGATCGGGATCTGTGTCCACACTCTTCACTGTTCTTCTCCGCTTCACAATCATTGGACTTCCCATTAGGGCTGTCCTCCTCTTTGGGATCAGGTCTTTGACTCCTGTCTTCATTGGTTAAGTTCTCTAATAATTCTGTAAACAAAGCAAATGTTATTCAAAACAATGAAATCGATTCCCAAATCAGACAATTAGTGCAAACCTTTAGCCGATTCCGAGGGATAGAGTCGTTCGGCTTTCAGCAGGTATTTGATGGCTCTCTCCGTCTGATTGCTGGCGATTAGGCTTTTGGCCAATTCTACACACCTTTCGCTCTCATCTCTATTGCTGTCCATTTGGCCGATAAGTCAATTGATTATAGGATTGAACGCCAATACGATTAATGCGATTATATGTCTACTAATTGTCTATCGATTGCTTCGTTTGTATTCAATATTTTTATTTAATTTTCGCTAATTTTGGTCTAAATTTCAAATAATTTAATGAATAATTCAATGAAATTATATTAAAATAAATAACTAATAATTGAATTCATTTGATATAATATTTTAATAATAATAAAAAAAAATATAATAATTAATAATAAATGAGTTAAATATGAATTTAATATTTAATTTCGTTGTAAAGACTAATAGACTGTACTCTAAGACGACGTCATTCTATGTATCCATTGATTCATTGCATTTAAAACATTGAAAACACTATCAAAACAATCAGTCTTTTCCTCATTCACTCCACACCTCTAACTCATACGCTCTCACTGTTCAATAGAGCACTCGTATAGAGACCCACAGTTCTGGTTATTATTATATCAATTATACTGTAAATCATAGGTCTACATTGTAGGATCCCGGATCCTGTAAACAAATCATTATTAATATCCTATTGAGCCTGCTCATACAT
>JAQIWA010001558.1:0-17654 GCA_034693305.1 Eueremaeus valkanovi | reverse complement strand
GTATAGCGAGTCCGCCAAATCATAATTTTCCGTTCACTATAGGGAGCTATTTCTTATACAGAGCCTGCTTATAGAGAGCTTCGACTGTATTCATTGAATTGACTGAGGCTCAATTGTATGGCTTGTTCTCAAATAATTGATTGAATTGAGCCCGGCTCATAATATGAATTCAATATTCAATACCTAAAGGCTTAGAAGCGAACCTTAAACAAGATGTTAGCCCTATGTTAGGCCTAGAACTCTACTCGTCTTCATATCTATGTATAGACACAATCAATAGAGTAGTATAAAACAGAGTAATCCCAATATGAGATGTGATGGCTTATATTTGGGAGAAGAATCTATAAAATATGTGATTCAATTTGATTGAATCAATTGATCAGATGATTCCCCTTTTCATTGAGCAAATGACAGATCCCTTCATAATATGTTAGGACAATAGGCCTTACATATGATTTAGTCCTCAAATTGTAAGTGCTTTTCATCGGACTATTGATTGCAACCGACAGTAATTCAAAAATTACTGGCAATAAATGCACGGCTCGAGTGAACACAAAGCCATTTAATAAAACCAAAATTTAATAAATTCAACATTCATTTCAACTAAGAGTTTCCAAAAATAATACGGAATCAAAATAAAAACGTTCAAAATCTTGTCGTTCAGAATATCAATTCTTTGAACGAATTGCTCTATTTTTCTAAACTCTTCAGACATGAAATAATCGTTGAAAAGCTTTTCTTTAATTTATTTTTATTTATCTATTCTTTTATATATTTATTAAAATTTATTTGTATTGCATTGCAAACACACGGAAGCATATGCTGCGTGTCTGAGCACATATAGCTGAGGCACGTATGCCTGAAGTGCACAATTGACGACACTTTTCCCGCAAAACCTTTTCTCTATTACTCTAGTTGTCTAATATTGGCAGTCATTAACGTCACTATAAATAACTTCATGCGCGAGCCTTTTAAGTACAGTTCTCTCTCTCTCTCTCTCTCTCTCTCTCTCTCTCTCTCTCTCTCCACTCAATTGTAGCCAACCCTCCAAAAATTGATCTCTAGAGAGCAATAGTATGGTATGAGAGTTGAAAAAACTATGAAGACTTATAGCGAGCATACATACAGTCGTCGAAAAAATGCGTTTAAGTTTTAATATATATTGTATCACAGATTCTGTGTTTCATTTGTACTGTGCGTTCATTGCATTGATTTCAATGCCTTTTGCTCTCTGTTTGCCCGTTCTCTAGATGTTCACTATATTCTGGTGCTGATATTTAAGCCTAACTTACCTCCTAGTGCTACAGTCGGTGATAAATGACCATATAGCATTATGCCATTGTCTCTCACTCTCTTCTCTATTACTGGCAGTTCACTAACGTTTCCACTTTTTATTGTTAGACTCAGTTCTCATAGAAAACATTTACAGTTATAGCAAAAGTCAAGCGAAGCGACCAATCATTTGAATGAATTGAGGAGACGACGAGTGAGACTCAAAATAAGAGCAAATCGTATTTTTTTTATTAAAACAACTTATTATACTATGTATTCTCTGTTTGTTTGTCCAATTGGTTCTTCGATTTTCTTTATTAATTATTTTGTTTGCACTGAGAGTACAATCGATGCGAATATTTACTGAAATTCTTAATATTAATATTAAATCTGAAAGCAAACTAATAATGATATTTAGGTAAATCAGAGAAAAATCAATAAATAGATCAATCATTGAAGTGATTGACTGCACGAAAGAATTGCAAAACTGTATTAACCGTTAACTCAAGAATCAATCAAAACTGTTATGTTATGTGCAAAGTATGGCTATTATGACAATATTTTTCGTATAGTCATTAAATGAATGAAACATTTATTTTTTCTAGTCTTCGAACTTAAGCTTATCTACGGTTTTCGTAATAAAACATATGTAATAATAGTAATATATATTCGCATAAATGATATACTTTTAGCTCTTTTAGCGATCATTTTCTTCTCACTCACTGTAAATGACATAAAAATATATAACTATTACTTATAGTACTGGTTGTGAGCTCTCAATATAAAGAAAGCCATTTAAATACATAACGGCTTATAGATTGTTATTATGGCTGATATTCTCGGTTCGACACATAACGTGATTGAGGCCACAAATCGCTTCATTTTCAGTCATTATATTCAGTATATAAGGCTCAGTCGGCTTGTTTTCTAACAGCCTGTGCTCTATGATTTGGGCTAAATATAACTTAACTTACAGTATATCATAATATTAGCTCATTTTGTCATTGACTTTGACGAGTAGTCTGATTATACTTAATCTCTAATAACTTTTTGTTCGATCAAATACTTAAAGTTATTGCTATTAATGTATCAAATGTTGGACACAATGCAAGTGTTCTGAATATATATTCTTTGATTATATGCTAACTCAAGAATATGTGCTACAAATTAAATGCATTTCAAATATTGATGGCTTACAATAAAAGTTAGCCTCTTCACTACAATTGGCCAGCTTTTTAAATTAAGCAACAGAAAGAATGCTGTTGGTCAAAAAAGCTTGGTAAAAATAAGTGACACTTATAAATATCTGACACTACCTTGTACAATAATGGATTTTAATATTTCCAGCACTTCTGCCAATTATTATGACAATTGCTCCGAGTGATTACCAGCAGTGGTAATAAGGGTTAATTTTTCAGGACAAAGGTTGATTGAACATGCACATCATATAGCAGTTATCCTGGGTTAGTTTGCCCCTCCCAAATCCCTTCGCCATCTCTGCCGTATGAGGCAAATTGAACTAGACCGACTTAATGCTCATTTCTAAACTGTTCAAGTACTAATTGAAAGTATCCTTGTTCATTGTCAAACATTAGTAAAATTCAAACGAGTTATTCACAGATAATAATAGATATTATTTTCACAATTATTGTAATCATCTCATAATCGATACAAAAATTCAGTTCAATTTTCATTATGTTTTGACTCAAAATTCATTATATGTTTTGAAATATAAATGTATTGAATGACAAATTATATGCACATCTGTTCGGGCGGAGTAGTGGTCGGGTGGACAGTGGGTGTGTCTGGAGTGGTGCCCGTAGAGCCCTATTAGAAGAACAAAATCAGAGACAAACAATCGTTTATAATAAACTGATGTATTAGTGGAACAGTGGTTGGGATGAGAGGAGACAACCATAACTGACATCAGAACTGACTCACAAACGGTTATTATCGATAAATATTGAGCTAATGTTTAAATTAGACCATATTTTTGTATGGAGTCGTCGGTTCGTCTCTTCCTCTTCTTTTGCTCTTTATATTTCGGGGGCACTAATAGCGGATGTCTGCACACAAGAGCCCAGACATCACACACACAGCACAGTGATCACTGAAAAGAATCAATACGTGCTCTTTCCTGAGCAGCGACTTAATCGACACAATAGACTATAAAACATCACAATTTGTTTGACAATAATTTAGGCCAAAAGAAATAATTTCCAGTAAAAACATTCACTAATAGAGAGCTATTTAAAGGAATGCGACTCTTCTTAAGGGTTTCTTTTGTGAAATTAGTCATTTGTTCAAATCATTCAATTTTTATTTTCAATTTCATGTATTTCTGGATTCAGAGCCATTGAAAATGCCTAAAAGTTTTTTTTCAGTTTACGAATAAAATACTTTAAAAGACTTATTTATATTTATTTTGAAACTCACAAGATGTTCATTCAGTACAGTATTTAATACTTTTGATATAATAATATTAAACCCTATTATCCCAAACCCAGAGCAATCGTTCAATTTTCAATACTCGTGTTTCACAAGTGATTTATTGTAATTAAATTAAAGTGATTTTCCAAAGACTATTTGCTTAAATAGTATTCACTGAGAATTCATTGATAATTTTAAAAGCTTGCAAAACACAGTTAACCGCAACCAAACATTGGGCACACATTTCGGTCGCAAACATTTGGCTGAAAACCTATTCGAGTGTATAATAAGGGATAATGAGATTACATGAGAGTGAATATGAGAGAGGTTTCCGATTTTTAATGCAATGACAAAAACCGAAAATGAGATAAAATATATTCAATGCTAAAGTTTAGATGCATTTCGCCAATGGATATACAGTACTGTATCGACAGTTGATTTGAAGGCAAAAAACATTTTTGTATTTTAACTCTGAATGAAATGAACGCACATTTTATAGCCGTAAATCTCGCGGGAGATTTGTCTGTACTTTCAATCGCCGGTTAAATACAAACTTAATGCTCGACTGATCGAAGTCATAGCCCAATGACGACAAAAGAGTGAGTGAGAGAACACCGTATTTAACATTTAGTGCTGTTTTCATCGATACATGTCGTGTCGTCCATAAGAAAATTTACATTTAAAAACACTATTCTGTTTGCTATTATTTAATGGTTGACTCACTTCTGGGATATTGTGCTCAACATTCTGTGTGACTATAAGTCAACCGCAAATGCAGAATAAGCTCTAAATTTGAAGTAAAAATTCTAAATCTCTGGTGGATTCCTGTGATAAGAATCTCCGGTTACAAGTCATTCGGGGTTTGATTTTTTTAGTAATGGGACCTAACCTTACGTCAGAGAATTTTTTTATTAAAATAAATGGTTATTAGTATTAAAAAAATTCTGATTAGTTTTTAGACATTTCTGAAGCATTCAATCGAAACTAATTTCCTAATCGCTTGAATTTATTCTCTTATAAGTTATGGAAACAGTTTAATGAAAAATAATAATATAATTAATTGTCTACATGCTAAATATGAGCTTTATATGGGAAAGAGAATGTACTGGCTCATATATTTCATGTGTCATATCTAGGAGTAGAATAGTTGACCGAAACTACCTTACCTTACCCGGAGAATTTTTATTTATATACTAATTAAATTTGAATTAAATGCAAACAATAATATCGTAAATAATGTTTACTTTTATGGAATTATTTGTAAGAAAAATCGATGAAATAAATTGTTTGAAATGTAGGTCAGTTGACGAATATTCTGACGAATTGACTGATATTTGTATTTTATCTTTTGAGGTCTGAAATGATAGCATTCTTTCACAACGACAGCAAAAGCCAATGAATTTATTTAACATTATTTATACCTTTTTCTGAGTAAATGCAAAGTTAGTGCAAAAGAAATTCTGTTGAATGAGATTCTGTTGAAAGAACATGGAATAGAATACCCGCTTATGAATGACTTCAATACTTACTGTTCAATTCAGATACTAATATGTCTTGTATTAAAATATTTCAAGTTTTCAAGTATTGATTTGTTCAGAATATTCAACAATAAATACGAAACAAAATATGCTTTTTCTGTACAATTAGTTTTATTGATCAACCATTCAATTGAATCTTTAATATTTATATATCAATTACCGAAAAACAGTAATCATTTTGTATTTAATATTTAGTTAAACTAAAAATACAGATAAATGAAAATATTGGCGAAATGACAATAAATATAACTGTCTTCTAATACATCATATTTTTTGGTTTTAATATACATCAACGCTATTTTCAATTTACTTTTTATACAATTATTTCAGACTAGAAATTAAAGAAATTTAATTTTGAAAACTTTTGATACAATGAAATATATAATAAATATCATTAATATTCAAAAACATGTTTAATATCCTTAAAAAGAAGTCAATTCTGATTCATCTTTCAATAGTATAGTTAACCATATTTTAACTACGGATATGACACGTCTTTTCGGCACATTTGATATGAAATTTCGACAGTTTTGCCATTTAATAGCATTGTATTTGAATAATACTTAAGCTGTTCATTGAATTCAATAAGTAATTTACAAAAAGAAAACTATTGTATAAATAATTATAATAATGATTTTTATTCTAAATGGATCTAGTTCAATAGAATAAACATAAAACTATATTTCAATTAAGTACAATACATGAGTAATTGTAACTAAAAAGCAATTCAATAAAATCAATCAATTCAAGCAAAAGCTTTTGTCTGAAGCAACAAAATAATTATGAACTCATATATAAATCGATCGAAAGAGTGAACACAATGTTATGTTGAATCAAATTATAAACTCATACAATATGTGTGAACGTCATGGAAATACATTTGTCATAAAACTTATGTAACTAGATACTTAAAAACTATCTAGATTAGTTAACACATTTTACTGATTTTGTTTAAAAATATTTCAAACAATTTATTTTAAGTACAATTAAACTTAAGGCACTTTCTCTTTCTTTCAAACAATTGCTACAATTTTTAACTACAATTCTAACTATCTTTCTGTTAATATATTTTGTTCTAATTGTGTAAAAACTAAACGTAAGTGTGTTTTATAAAAAAAACCTAAAAGAGTATTGAATTGAACAAAGAAAATAATTGACGGACTTTTGGCTAATTATAACATAAATGCTGAACAAATACAATAAAAATAAAATAAAAAGTAATAATTTGTTCAATGGTTTTGATGTAATTTTTGAAAATGCATTTCCTATTAAACTGTTTTCACTATAAGTTGAATCTGTAGTCCAGATTCTGGCCTTTATTTTATTTTTGTGTGCAATGAATGACTTTAATAAGAAATAATTTGATTGATTGCTAAAATTTTTAACTTCTATTCAATTCTATTTGTTTAGCACTAAATGTTTGTCTCAGAAAAGTGTGTATACATTGAAACGCTTACCACAGAAGTCAATATAATGTGCTTTTTTGATCAGATATGAGGCAATGGCACTATGCAGTAGACACTGTGCTGTTGCCGCTTATTAACTACCAGTGCCACGAATGCTGAGGCATCAAAGGATGACCATAGGCTCCGGGCATTACATTCATGTTGAACGATGTCATACATGGATTACCAGGCTGCAATTGAGATAATTCTGCGGCTGACATATTGGCCAATCCGTTCCTACCATCCTGTCCCCGGGTAGAGCCTGGCTGGCATGGCTTGCCGTCTCGTACTAAAACGGGCACAGCTACCCTTCTTGGAGATGGTAATGGATTCATGTCTAGGCCTTTCTCCTGTCGGGCCCGCTTTGTCTTATATCTGTGATTCTAATCCAATGAATTGAATATTGAATTAATAATTAAATTATAGCTAAAATAACTTTATATTCATTTGTTTGCATAAGTTATTGAATATTGACTTCAATTTAGTTGTATTGTCTGTTTCGTATTTATAGTTAAAATCTGAGTTGGATCACAATCTAACTGCTGTGTAATATAAACTCGGGCATTCATTTTTATTTCAATTGACAAAGTTGCCAGAATCAAAATCAGACATAAATACAGTCCATATATTGATTACAGAAACGGGAAATCCATGTATTTGTAAGTGAAATAGACTTTCAAAATGTGAAATATACTGTAGAAAGAAATTATTATAACTTATTTTTATATAATAAACAATATTGTATTGAAAAGAATCGATTGTGAAAATAAATATTTGTGAGTAGAATGTGCTTTCACCTAATCTGTACCGGTTTATTGGCGGTCGTATATAAAAAAGTGAATCACTATCTCTTAATTGATAATTCTTTGTGTGCTTTCTGTTATGGGTTTGCATTGGAATCATATAAAAGAATAGCAATAACTGAATGCAATTTCTTGAGCACACTATCATTATCTGCAATATTTGTCGATTCATTTTTAATCCAATAATGAAATTATATTTTCTTTGCGTAGATTTCTTGGACTCAAAGCTCTTTTTGCACTTTTTCTCTCTCTGTTATCACATTCTTTGCGTTAAATCTAATTTCTGTACTGTTTATCACAATTAGACTTTGATTTTTTTCTTTCTATCTCTCACTAGTCATTCAATAGTGATATAGAATATAACAATTGGTTTTAGAGTAAAAGGTTATATAAATGTGTATAACCTATCACTTCATTGCGTGATTTTAAATAGATTACTGATTACTCGCTCGTAATTGTCGTCAACTCTTATCAAACTATAGTTTCTTCAATATTTGAGTTCAATTTCAAACTTTATAATTATAGGAAATACCGGTCTATACTGTTATCTTTGTAAGATTTAAGATTTAAATTGCACAGTACTATTGCACCTATAGTGATTTTATGATATTTATTAAACATTTTATATGGAGTGAATATGGCTAACAAGTAAGTAGTTTGGAGTAGCTTGGTCATTTCAATAATTGATCTTTAGTGAGTTAAGTGTAGATAAAAAGTTCTAATTTTTTGATCGAAATATTGATTGATTTTGAGTATTACCTGAAACCAAATCTTCACTTGTGTTGGTGTCAGTCGTATAATACTGGCCAAGTGTTCCCTCTCAGGCGCTGACAAATATCTCTGTTGTCTGAAACGACGCTCTAATTCATAAGTCTGTGCTTTGGAGAACAGAACTCTTCGTTTCCTCTTTTTAGGCGTTTGTTCGCTATTACCCGGTTGTGAGCCATTGCCAGACAAGCCATTATCGCCGCTATCATTCATTTTAGATCCTCTCCTACTGATGCCCAGCATATCATCTGAGCCCAAACCTTCTAAATCACCTTCACTGCCGTCAACACTTAAATTGCTATCAGAGTTATAGGGACTGTCCGGTGGACTGATCTGATTGTTTGGATGCGTATTATTAATGGTTCCGTTAGTATTGATAACTGGTTTCGACTCAATTGCGTTTGGACTGGAAGTAGAGTTCGGCGACACAACTGCTGTGTCAGTCGGTAGGGCCGGAGAGGTGTGTTGTGGGGATGATATGGCCGGCGGATCGCCTGATGCAGACAAACTGGTTGATGATGTGGACGATAGAGCTAAATGGCCCGTCAGGTCGGGTGGGATTTGTAATGGCTCGAGAAAACGACTTGTGTCCAGACCAACCTGGCTCAGTGGGGCTGTAAAGTGGGTACAAATTGAGAACAATTTATAGTCAAGACTCGATTTGAGATTAAAATTATGTTTTCGGTCAATGAGATCATTGAAAGTTCAGAGTTGTTGAGAGTATTTGATTAGATATTCAAATCTAATTCAAAAGTATTTTCATAAATTTTTTAGAAACTCTCGAAACTATCTTAAGCTTATTTGCAAACATTAACTAACTCTCACTCGTATGCACTCATATTCTCATCGCTAAACACCTTTCGATTGGTGTTGTCCTAAAACATCTGCAATACTCGTATCGGATTAAGAGCGCAATACTTATGACTAAAAACTTTATATTTTATATTAGTGTTGGAACAGCTGTTTAAATAAGAGTTGGTTCGGACATAACAGCAATAATACGGTTCCCGAGTCTTGATATAATTATCAATAGAAATCTAAAAGTAATGGCACTTATATTATATGCTTTTGGATCCGATTCTCCACTACACAAACGGTTTACAGCTGTAAAGAGGAGGACAACCAATAAATGAGTCAATACTTACGTAATTGTGTAGAATAGGTAAACATGTCGTATGGGGGCAGACATCGAGCGTATGGGTTATCACAAATACTGGCGTTATAATAGAGAGCCGCAGCCGCCGGATGATAACCGGCCGACGAATTGGCTGACGTCAGACAGTTCTCGTTGTTCGCCTCCAGTGTCGATACACTGCCGGTGCCATTGGTTATGGGACTGCAATTAGGATTAACACCTTTTGATTTATTTGTCGGCAAATCTAATATATCTTTAACACTGAAACCAAAAGTCTTGGCGTCTTTGACGGCCGCCGCGGCCGCAGCCGAGGAAGTGGTCGATGCGTTTGACAGCATTTTCATGATTGACAACACATTCATAGCATATGCAGACGTCGGACAATACATTCAGTAATAGTTATCGTTTGTCACTCTATTCACACAAACTTTTTATCTTTACTGATGTTTAAGCACATTATGAACAGTGAAAGCAGAGAACAATTTGAAGTTTTTCAGTCACACACAGAATATGGAATAAAATTTCAGTTTTTTTTATTAGTCATTCGTTTATTGAATAAACGATTTGTATTATCGCTGCTATAAAACTATTAAGTGATGAAAATATAGTCTTTTATGAAGTATTTAATTGGAAGTAAAAACACTTAAATCCAAGAGAGGAAGCACTCATAGAATGACAATAATTAATGTTTAGAGAACTTGATATAGAATTATGAATACATGCAGTTATAGTGTGTATTTGTGACAATAGCTGTGAACACAGTTTCAAAAAATGTTATGAATTATTATTAATATTAAACATTCATATATTCATTCTCTACACATCTGAGAGTGAGAACAAACAAACGGAACGTCTCTTTCATACGATACTACAAAACCTTTCACCACTTGTAGGCCAGAGATAGTGAACGAAAAAACTTATATTAAAGAGAATCAACGGATGAGAACAGAGTAGAGATATCTGTGCAAGAAGTGTGAAAAACACAGCCAACACACCGATGAAAAATCCTGAGCCCCGAAAAAAATAGGAGGAGTGCTTCGGCCGGGAGAGAGGATTGTGAGCCAAACCCACTCTTGAATTTGCCTTTTCTTTTCGGATCAATTTGTCATCGAATACCTGCCTCTCTCATCCATGTCGATTGGGTGCTTCACCAGCAACTGTTCCCCCTTTTCAGCATAAGAGAGAGGGAACGGAATGAGTACTCTATGCACACATACAAACTCATAGGGAGAGTGAGAGAGAAATGGCTTCTCGAGAATCCCCTTATATTTTATTCTCTTTTTTGTGTGTATTCTATGCAACTGAATGTCTGTGCCATATATTCTTCGCGTAATGTGTTTTATGTATATCTGCCAACACATACACTATTATATCGATCGATATGTGCACCGATTGGGCAGCGCTTGCCATCCAAGTCCTACAGAAAGAAGTGCTTCTGCATTGGATGGCTCTCGACTGGATGTGCGCCACCCTCTCCACGCTCAAGAAGATCCTTATTCGTGGAACAAGTGGTGAGCAGAGTATGTGAGTGTGTGTGTGGAGACGACTCTCACAAGAGCTACGAGTGCCACTCAAAACGCATGTACCATACCATCATCATCGAGTGCGTGCCAACTGCTCAAGAAGTGAACAACTCTACTCTACTCTACTCTACTCTACTCCAGTCTAGTCCACATAGTCTGCACTACACTCTACTCCCCTCTCCCTCTCTTCTCCTAAATCTCTCATTCTCTGCGATCTTCTGCATTACTTTTAGAGCTACTTAGGCTTCTTCTTAAGTTTGAGAGCCCAGTGCTCTCAATGAGAAATGGCGGCGCAAATAAAGTAACGAAGTTTATTACCGCTTAACTTGTTTTCAACTCTCTTTGGCTCACTCTCTGTGTGTCTCTCTCCTTAGACTATTATAAGGATATTGGCCTTCAATGCCTTCAATAAGCTATAAATTATGCTTTTCTTCTCCACATTCACAAAACATGAATTAATCGGAAATTTGAATTCACTTTAATTAATGGATTCAAAAGAACATTAATAACAATAAACTTTTATACGTAAAAAACTGACCATTAAAGTGATATCAAATATTTTATATGAAAATTGTATAAATTATAGATTTTTTAGTTTTAAAGCATAAATATTAACCATTAGTTTGTTTTGCATTTGATTTAAAAAAGACATTAAATGTTCTGACGATATATACTTCCAACTATTTTCAACCTAAATATCTAATGCATTACTCATATAATTGTGTGATTAAAATGAATGTCTATTTTATAAAATTAATTTTTGTTCATTATTTTCGGAAATAGTCTTTACTTGTCATCACTGAAAAGGAGAACACAATCAGAAGAGTAAAGCAATTAAGTGTAAAAGTGTTTGAGTTCTGGTATTTTAAAAACACAATAAGCAATAGATAATAGACATAAATATTAATACTAGTAATTGAGAGACATATTAGAGAAGTAATCGTAGCAATTGAATGGAGCACTTCTTCAACAGCACTTGTAGTCTGTGGAGTACGCGATACAACATTATAATACTTGACTCTCATTCACATTCATTCGGCACTTCTTTTCTCTCAATTGTTTATACGGAATAATAAATTATTTTTTGATTATTATTATGACATTTAAATTATATAATTATTTTTATTGCACTCACTGTTAGTCACTCTGTTTTCGGTTAAACTTTATGCCAATCATAAAACCACTGATAATTGGATTCAAAATCCTTTTGAAGTTTAATATCTTAGGTATTGTCTGGAACTGTATTTGGATGGCTATTAAGACTTGAGAACTTGAGTTCAGATGAGTCTAACCACTTGAATAGGAGCTTATTTTTTTGAGAGGACTCAATGGTTTTTGAGAGATGTTTTAAGTGAAATAATTCATCACTCAATATGTGTGGATATATGAGATTAACTAATTTCGCGATTGATTGACACAAACAAATACTTTTACACACAATTACTTCAACTCTAAGAGAGAATACGCTTAACATTACTGTAAGTATACATAACTTTAAATAAGAAAAACTTTTTTCTCAAATAGTTCGGAAACTATTTCTATAAGTAGTGGAGAGAAAAATATTTGTGTTTCAGATTAAGTACACATAAGAAAAAGTTCAGATTATTCTTCTGTCTCTATATATTATCTGAAAAACAAACCACACCTGAAATATACCATGTTATGTGAAATTGCATCTGGGATTAAACTTGGATTTATGGGTTGTTAGTTAGATAGCAATTAGACTATTATCTAAAAGTAAACCAAAGATCTGTAATTAAGCCAACATTTGATATTCAAGTGCCAAAAGAATATGCAATAAAAGGAAAATTAAATCAAAAATTTTATAACTTTTCCTAATTTTCTTCCGAAAGATAACACAGATTAGGCGTAAATAAAAATAACTATTTTTCATATTGTGAAAGCAATTATCAAAATAATTATTGAATACAAGATATTATATTTCAATAACAAAAAAAATAAGTTTTTATCAATAATTTGTGTTTCGGATGATTTATAATATACTTAATAAACAATAATTGAATAAAACGTATGAAATGAATCATATATTTTGAGCAGAATTTGACGAATTCTGAGGAAAAACAGCGCAAATAAAATCATTTAACAAAAATTTGATGACAAGAAAACATAATTGTGCTCAGGATTGGCAACAAAAAAAGTTAAATACTTTAGTCAAAGAAATTCTTCGTAAGTCAGGAAAAAGTAATATAGGTTTAGTGGAGTTTAGGTACGGTTAGCTCAGACTGTTTGTCTCGTTTTGTTGTTATAAAAATTCTTCCCGGTGCTCCTTTACAGAGTCAGAGTGAGACTGCATTACCCCCACTGTCCTCAGCACTAAACTGATGTCGTTGTGCGCATTTTGAACGCCGACTGAAAAGCCATTTAAAATGGTTATACAAAACTGGTATGTCGTGCAGGTGTGTGACTCTATGACCTTTATTTTGGACCTCAAAGCACAAGGTCTTAGTTTGCTTACCAGTACAGTAGATATGACCAGCGAGTGCTTGCTTAGCATTCACTGATTCTCACTGTTGGGTCAACTGTGCAATCGATTGCTTTTACGCTATGAGACAATTCTTAAATATTAGTCAACTCTGTATTGTCTTCATTGTGTACTCGAGTCAGTAAAAACATAAACTGCTTATAAACTTCAAAACTTAATTAAATATAATAAGTGGTTAATTAAGTCATTTGAAATGAAGACAGTATAAGACAGGTCAAAACAAAAATATAAGTTTAATAACGACATAAATACAGTATTTGGTTAGAGTAAGCGCACAGAAAGGCATGAAAACATTTGCTGACAATTACTTTACAAATAATTTTAGCTTTAATTGATTGCAATATAAGATTAATATCTATTAGTGTTCTTACTATTTATATTCGGAACAGTTATTGTCTGAATCCAGTGATAATAAAGTTCCCGATTCATGGGTTGTGACGGATGATAAATTGGTGATGGCATTAATCTGTTGCTGATGATGATCCAGGTAATTGGAACTGACGTTTATGCCACTATAGTCTTGTTCGTAATCGTTCCAACGCTCAGCTGAAGAATACATTTCGCGAAATATAGTTGTTTCGAAAAAGCAATTCAAATAAAGTTCTGTTTTATATATTTTATAACACTTTCTAACAGTTAAGGAAAAACTGTGAAATATGTCAGTAGTTTAGATGACTTCTCGAATATGAATATTAAGTGTATTTATAATTACTGAACAAATAATTATATAATTAGTTGTCTACTGAAGAAACATAGTTCGGGAGAAAATTTCATTCATTAGAAGAATAACAGTTTTTTGTCTCCTATTGTCTATCAGTTTTTGAACACATGCTGTTAATACTGGTTTGATTCTGGCTCTGTCTATGGCTTCACTTTACTCGGTTGTGTTGAGAGTTATCCCAAATATAGCAAACTTTTTCAGTTCAACTAATAGATAGTTAAAGCAAAGGCAACAAATGGTTTGATATCTTATTCTCGGCTTTTGCTTCTCTAATGCCAACCAAACAGTGAAAACTATGGATATTATCGGTTGATTGTGTGTTACCAACAAATATACGGTGAAATTGGATTTTACATACAGTGCAACATATTTACAATAGACGTCCAAAAACGCTATTTTTCTTTATCCCAATCAAATAGAGAGTAAGAGAAAAGTAAATTCTGACAAATCATTTGAGAATTTTTTCTTTTTGTTATTTTGTTTAGTTATTAAGGAATCTAATGAATTGTATACAAAAAAATATTTTGATAAAAATCAATTGATATATAGATTTTCGAGATGTCATATCAAAACTAATAGTTTTGAAGCACTTTTTAGACCAATTCTCTGAACCGTTGGATGTACTGCATATGACTGTATATTTTGAGGTTATGTAACGTTAAGCTAAATATATTATAAATATATGAACAATGAATGCATAACTAACTATAAAAGATTATTATTATTGCTTATATTTTGCTCTAATAACTGATTAGAAGCACAGATGCGGACAGATTGGACCCAATATTTAATATATCGGTTTTCATATGCATTATAAAAAATTATGCCAAAACATATTGCCTTTACTTTTATTGTCATAAGAGCTATATATATGGCATATATTAATGTATAAAAGTTTTGTTTCGCTAATTTTCTTTCATTTAATTATTATTAATAACTTATTATTAGAATATATGCATAGAATTAATCTTTGTCTTAAAGCTTAGCCAACATAACCCACACTATTATAAGCAAAGCTAATATAAAATTGAATAAAATAATATTAGCTGTTATCTTTTATTAATTTATTGATTTTTATTTTCTCTTTTATTTTTCTGCCATTAGTTCAATCTTGATTTGACATTTGAATAGTATTCTGATCATTGATTTACTCTAAAGTCAGCTCATTTTTATCGCTTTTATTTTGTAATAACGATTACTTCACAATAGATTTGTTGTTTGTTGTGCCGAAAATTTTCCCGCAATTTGTTTCATAGCATTGTTCTGAAGGAAAGTTTCTCTCATTAACTTCGGGCTCAGATGAGGAAGAATAGCCTTGACCTGGGAGATTACAGAACAAGTACAGCAACTAATTAATACGATTTAATACGAATGACAATGAGAATAGAAGTTTCAATGTATTTGAGTTGCAACTCAATTATTAGCTAGATACACTTTACTATGCAATCTCGTCCTTTCATTTTTATGAATTTAAGACATTCGGGTCATATGTTTTGTTGAAAGACAAAAGAATTGAGCCCTGGTTAAACCTAATTCGACCAAATTGGAGGAAGCAAGGTCCAACACGTTGGGAATATTCTAGATTTTGAGCTTTTATAATATTTTGATCGCATACCAGATCAAGGTTTTGTTTTTACCCGGGTAAAATTCTCCTACTATTTGCCAATATGTCTGATCCATTAGATAGCACAGATGATCTATGCAATTTATCTATCCAGGTCTTCCTTTCCATTATTATTCAATTAAAATCTGTTGTGATTTTTCTCAGCATTTATTACTCATATTTGCGGTATTGTATTCATATATGAATTAATCAATCAATTAATGTGATTATAATTTGTGCAAATAATTAACAAAATAATATACGGCTCTGAAAATCGATGTGAAACTCATGAAAATCACGTGAAATGATTAGACATTTAGCGTCTAATCAGCAAATGATTAGAAGAGAAGAATTCGATTCGTTTGAATCGTTTGTATTTTCATTTTATTTGATGAGTAGTCGACTAAAAGAAAGAACGAAAAGAAAAGAATAGATTAGTTAAGAAAATATAGTCTATTATCTAGATTTTCGCCCAACCAGTAAACTCACTCATTATTACAAAATTATATCATAATTAATGTAAAAGTACTTCAATTTGTGATTGGTTTGAGAAAAATAATTTATTTCATATATTTATATCATATGATTGAAAGTATAATAAGAAAACATTTTTCTAATGAAAAATATGTTTTCATTCAAAAAGTTGTCACAAAATTCCCATAAATTATTGTATTCGTTGTTTGGATTGATAAACATTTTCAATACATTTGAACTCATATTTAAATAAAAGCTGAGATTAGATGCGAAAGAATAGAATTCAAAAATATATGAATAGCAATGAATACAATCTTTGATAAGAAGGAATAAAGATAGATAGCCAAGTTGAACTTATAGCGGTAGCCCTTGCTTTGGGCCTTGCTTTTAAAATTCTTAACCTGAACCTGTAAGAAATTGAATGAACATATTATTTGCCAAAAGATGAATGACCTGCATACTTCTAAAAAGCCATTAGAATGCAATGATTCGTTCAAATAATTTGTGTTTAAATTGAATAAAACAATCAAACAATTCAACACAAATATAGATTTTTAGCAGAATTTAAGTTTTGGCTTAATTTTGTTTACACCTATTGCTAAATTTTTGCCACTGAATTGGCCTGGTCACCTCCGTTGCAAATATTGTGAACATATTATCTATTTATATTTATATCTAAAATAAAATCATTTACTAATAGATTTTGCTGACTATATGTGCAGTTAAAACAATTTTCATATACAGTATATCCTAATTATCTCTTCTTATTCTTCTGGTTCTTTCGGATTCTTCAGTACAATTGCTTATATTGTTATCAAAATTTTTACTTTGACTTACTTTGTGCTAAATATACACAAACGCATTGTGTGATCGTATTTATTAAAGTTAATGTTTGTCTATGTTTTATATATCAGTGATAGAGGAGAGAGAGATATGCATTGTTTGATTTCTAACTGTAAGTAAGGAATAGTTGACATAAAGTTTTATTTACGCAAAACCAATCAGAAAAGAAAAACATACGAACTGTTGCTTACAATTACAAAGACTAAAGTCTTGTTTAGATCACTGCCTGAGAAATACTAATAGAAAGTCATGATATGCAGGGCCACACAATCGTGTAGCTGTAGTTGTCATGTTTGGCTATATTAACAAGGTCACTTATTTTACTAATTCATGCAACTCATATACTGTAATCTTCTTACTAAAGGTGAAAAGTATGATACAATTGGTTTGGTTTTCAAATTATTAACTAACCTTGTTCTTTGATGTTCCAGATTGAAGACCTATCCCAGAAAGGTAAGTCGGACTAATGGATTGGGTCAGAGTCAACAGTAGACAGAACTTGATCCAAGCAATATCCTTATACACCCTGCCAAATATACCCCTGACACACTCAAATGAAGCTGGAGCCTAAACCAGTTATTAGAATTCGATGAAAA
>JAQIWA010001557.1:0-17664 GCA_034693305.1 Eueremaeus valkanovi | reverse complement strand
TGAGAACAGCACTGAATTGATAGCAATTCTCAAACGATTCCTGAATCCCAGTCACGAACTGCGCGATAGTATTAAACGCATTTCAGGCGACAAATGGTTTCAGTCAAGAAAAGACAAATCAAAGCGCATAGTAATGGAGCGAAAGGACAATTATCTTTTTGGATCCAAAACCCATCAAAAGAACTGATTCGGCGCTCAGGGATGGAAGCAAAATGGACCCGGAGTACAGATGCATACAAAAGACCAAGGGCAGGGCAGGGCAGGGCAGTGGCGGACGACAAAAGAAACTGAGACTCTGCGACTCAGATGAGTTGATTGAATTCTTTATATTATATTTCAATCAAAATTCCACAATAAAACGGGTCATTTGATTGAATACTTTGCACACATTTCTAAATACATTCTGATATACAAACCGATTCAAGTGGCCAGAACTATTGGTCAAATCATAATAATCATACTTTAAGCGATGCAATTTATTCATATTCATCAAAATCTTTATTAAACAGTTAGAAAATAATGATAAAATTAATTTGATCATTGATTCTGGCATTGAAAATTGGTAATTTCTTAGACTGGCCACTTACCGTCGGGTCATAAGTGGCCAATATTGGTATTATTTCACTCCTCTTTAAGAACTCTATCATAAAATCTATGAACAAATTTAAGTTTTGCAATGATTTAGAAGTTTAAGCGAAATGTTTTTTTTTCTAATTTAAAAACTGCCAAACAAACTCATGAGGCACAGTTAAGTCTTTATCACCACGGAGGAAGTAAAAAAGATAATCATAATGTTTTGATATATTTCAATACTTGAATAACTCATCTTGAAATGACCCAACTTTCATAAAAATATAATTTGAATAATTTGAGAACATTGATAATTTAGTTTTGTGCCAAATAGCATCCGCAAACGTTAATAGAATGAAAAATATTTTTCAGACAACAGAATATTCTGTATACAGAATATTGCAAACAATACTAATGATAAAGATTTATACAATATTTTTCATTTTAATTATAATAAAAATCTTTATTTTTCTATAATAGTGTCAAATAAAGGCAAATAATTTTTTTAATTAAATTTTCATTACATTAATAGATGTGAAAAATATATGCATTTTATACGAAAAAGTCTATACTTTTAAAGCAATATTTGCTGTGAATATATACCAAAATTGTTTATACTGTTAATGAAAATGAAAAAATTCCAGTCAATCGCTAAATAATTTATATTTTAATTTTATGATTCGCTCATATTTTTATTGCAATACATTATTTGGATTGCAATGCGCAAGGGGTGTACAGATAACATACTTTATGCTGCTCATTTGCAATACAAGTCTCCAAGGTAATAATGTCTAATTAAATCAAATAAACGATTCAATCGTTAAAACATGCAAGGATACAATGGCTATTAATTTATCACAAGCAGGCTTACCAAGTTTATTTCCATTATATTTAATAATGTGAACAAGATGCATAATTTTCGAGTCTTATTTGTGCTCGTATTAAATGATTTCGGATAAAATTGATTATTCAACTAGGTTAAGTTATTAAACTATATTAATTACAAGAATAATGTTGAAAAGCCTGCACATCTCCAACTCTGCTCTCTCTCACTCTCTCCCCAACTCTTAATCATTATCATTGATATAATGAAAATATTTTTGTGAGTGAAATAAAATTTTATTTTTCGCTGTAATTTCGAGAACAAAACGAGAATTATATTTAGTATTGATTTTCTGGTTTATGTTTCTCTTCCACAACAAACTAAATACTGTTAACCAGTTTATGAGTTCATAACATTACAACACAAATACAGAGAAAATATATTTATAAATAAATAATTATTTTGTTGTAAAAATAATTTTTGTTAAGAATATTCTCAATAATAGTTGTGTGTATTTGAAAAAATATATTCATAATTAGAAAATAAGTAGAATATTCTGTAATATATAGTAGAATATTCTTTAGTCTCAATTAGAATATTCCTTAGTTTTTATTTACATAGACTGTAGATATAATACTAATCGTTAGTCATATATAGAATATTCTGTAGAAATATTAGTCAATAAATAAATAGAATTTAATTAGTTTTTTAACGACTCTAATGATTAAAAGCCTAATTCTAGTGCTTCTGATTAGTGATAACGAATGTATTGATTGTTTAGCCGAATGTGATTTTCTATTTTTCCGTTCTTTCCCTTTATTTACGTTTCTGCAGGTTTATTACCTTTTCTGCTCCCGCAGACATTAAAGTATTAGGAGGTGTAGATTTAAAAACCTTGAGAGCCATTAGGGTTTTAAGGCCTTTGAAGCTGGTTTCCGGTATTCCAAGTAAGTAGTCTTCTCTAGCACTAATAGTATCTTGGCTATTCTTTTTTTGTGGATTGAACGGTACCGGGTAAAGAATGTTCCAAAGGATTATTGAATTAAGTGTTGATTTTTATGCCTAAAATGTAGGCAAACATTAGTTTCTCAGTATTTTGATTGGGGGTAATAGAAATGATCAGTGTGATATGAACTTGGTATAGTTTATCCTTTTTAATATTTTCCTATATAATAAGCTTGATCACTTAGAATAAAAAAGAATCTAGCCTAATTCAGAATTGTAGATGTAGATTTAACTAGTTAACTAGATAACATAAATTTTGCCCGGTATCGGTCATCCAGACTAATCCTTAATCACTAATCATTCTAAGCATGGTCGCATGAAATATGCCTGATATCCATAGTTCTCCGCAATAATCTCTTAACCCCTGCATAAAATTTTGACTAAATATAATCCAGACTAAATTTTTGACAAATCGAATAGAACTATAAAAGCATTATTCAAACCATAAATTCATTTAAATATTTTACACAAAAAAAAGAGAGAATTCTTAAGCAAAAAGTGAAAATGCAATCAATTTGAGTCAATTCGCTATAAGAAAGCCGTAAACAGATTCGATGGCAAAGGAATTGATTTTTATTTTCTTCTCTAATATTATTTCGTCAAAAAAACTTTTGTCGGATATATAGACCCGGAATATATCGAACAGAATATTATAGTCGAGAGGAGTAGTGAAGCAAAAGAAATAAGAATTGATTTAAAGACAAAAAACATTTAAGAATTCCATTATCTCTTAGTTTAATGTTATGTTCACTTTTTTGTCTATAATTTCAATTTAAGATATCTGTGTTTTTCTGCTAACTCTACGTTAAATGATAATTCAGTTATCTGGCTTTTATATACAAGGTTTATCAGGGATGGCCAATAAATCTAAGCTAGGCCATAAGTAAATGCCATGAAATGCAATAAATCTAAGACAGTATAAAATAAACGCTTTTTGAATAGTAATAAAATTTCTCTTTATTATCGAATTTTTAGCTTGGCTATACCTAGAGTATTGAATATTAGGCTCAATTTGTATAATTCAGCCAGGACCCTGTAGTGCAATTATGATAGTTGAGATTTATTTCCTTTTTAAGAAACTGAAAAATTGTTTTTAACAAAATTGTAATCAAATATTATATCGATTTTTATCGAATGTTTTGAGCTATAAATCATACCTTATGGCCATCTCTGGTAAATATAATAACAGACAAAAAAGTTTTTGACAGAATTGATGGCATTTTTCATTAGTCCGGAAACAAAATTAAATCAAAAGAATTCCAAAATAATTCTCAATCGATTCCCGCTATAAGTCATGTAAAGGAAAAGTAAATCAAAATAAAAAGACAAGAATTTAAGGAAAGGATTATTAAAAAAGAAAATAAATAAATAAATAAAATAAAATATGATTACGAATGCACTCCAGATATGAAATATTGAAAAAAAATCAATAAAATCTAATTTCAAACAAGAATCTTAATACACAAAACAAGCTCTGGCACAAAATAAATAATCAATCTTCCTAAAAAGTGAAAACTAAAAATATTGTCCTTGAACACTATTTTTTTGATTAGTGAAAAAACCGTATTTTCCTATATTTTCAAGTAAATTGAAGCTTAAAATAGTTCTTTCTTAACAACGCACAATCCAGGTCTTCAAGTTGTCTTAAAGTCCATCATCAAAGCAATGGCTCCTTTATTACAAATCGGTTTATTAGTCTTGTTTGCAATTGTAATATTCGCTATAATTGGCCTTGATTTCTATGAAGGGGCTCTTCATAAAACATGTTTTAGTTTGCCAGATGAAAGTGAGTCATCTTAATTTTGTGACCAGACTAATTTTTAGTATCTGTTATTATTGATGCAGTGAAGCCCTTTATTAAGGGCACAGCTGTAACTATACTTCATATTCACAACATTTCAAACAAATACTATGTTTAGAATAGAAATTGAACAAGGTGCTTTGGAACTGCATCAAAATAACAGACTATTAAATTTTTCTGAAATAGTAGTGAATTGAATTATAGTTTATTCCAATCACTTATTCATATAATTTTGTTGCTAGCTACAATATATAGAGAAGGCGATGCTCTAGAAAACCCTTGCACAATGGCACCTGAAGACAAGGCGCCCAAAGGTGCCTACATTTGTCCAAATAAGTCCGTGTGCAAAGAAGGCTGGGAAGGACCTAATTATGGCATCACGTCATTTGATAATATATTTTTTGCCATGTTAACTGTATTCCAGTGCATTACAATGGAGGGCTGGACTAGTATTTTATACTGGGTTTGTATCCTATTATTACAATCTTTATTATACATTGTTTTTAATTTAAATCATTTTATTTCTTTATTATTAATGGAAAAATTTTATTTTGAACCTTGATTAATAATTGGATTTTTAGTAGCTTGATCTTCACTATAAATAAATGACCTACGAATAAATTTCTTAAATGTCAAGTTAAAAGCAAATATTAATAATTATTTTCTAACATAATCTGTGCTATAATTAGTCTAATATAGTAAGGATTTAGTCTATAGTTTGTTCAGTAATTATTGCATATATTTATCTATTATACTAATGAATAGAATTGTGGCTAAAATTTTTATAATGCGAGTGATTAACAAAATTTTCTAAACGTTTAATGCGTTTAGTCATCAAAAAAATTTTTTTCGCTTATTTTTCGTTTAAATTCAATTCTTTTAAAAAATTTGTCTAAAGATATCATTTCTATAAAAAAATAAAAAATTTTGAATTTTATTTGACATTCTGTTCAATGAATAAAAATTTCATTTTTTTATTGCATATATTGAAGAGAAAAAAGAATTTCAAAATTCAATTTCACAGAACTTATGATTACATTTATTGAGAGGCAATTCTATCACTCGTTATATAACTTCATATATTTTTTTTCCACAAAACTTAAACAAATATTTATTTTTCGAATTTATCTATGAATTCAGTTCACAAACAAAATGAAATTTTCTACTTATCTATCAGATTATTAAACCAACAAAAAAATGCTTTTAATCAAAATTAAAACTTGATATAAGCAAAAAAAAATAGTATCAGGATGTTTGTTTAAACTTTTGATCCTGTTTATTTTTCAGACCAACGACGCGATGGGCAGTCATTACAATTGGATATACTTTGTGCCACTCATTATCTTGGGTTCATTTTTTATGCTCAATTTGGTTCTGGGTGTACTGAGCGGGTGAGCTGTCCTAGTTTATTGCAGTAATACTTTACTTATCACATACTTATAAACCGAATTGAGATAAAAATATTAACGATATGTTTAACGCCCTTATCATTGCAAAGGATTTGATAAATGCATTATTAGTTTTTGAATCCAATTAACATGAATTCAAGTTTGAAATAAAAATTTTAATGCTTTATATTTTATAGTAATAATTGTATTGCTTATTGAAAAATCAATGGACCAGTGCTTAATTGAGAAGTACACATTAGATTAATGATATACCAAGCTTATTATATTATTAATTATATGTTGAAAATATTGAATTAATGTTTGCGTTAGGATTCAGATGAATGCATCTCTGCATCTGTGAGTGCTCTTCACTGAAGTGTCATTTACAGGCGCCTACACTCGTATTATTCCTGTTTTATTCTTACACAAATTTTTAATAGAATAAGCTAGGATGATTTTCAAATAAATCGAACTCATGGAAAAGTTTAGTATTTTCATCTGTATATAAATATATCAAATTTTAGATACGAAAATTACCTTAAATACATTTTTAATATGCGCAAAATACTGTACAGACAAATTGATCAAGCTTACTGAAACACTAGGAAAGTGCAAGGTGTAGAGACAAAATACACCCCGTGGTCGAAACAAAGTAGCTTTTTTCCGATAGTCCCTAGGTTGGTGAAATATTGTGGGGCAAACCCGTTGAGCTTTTGTTTACCCCCATCCATTTTGGAAAAAATTTCAAATTACCCCCGACATTTTGGAACTTGCACATCCCCACAGAAACATTAAGGCTTTCTAGCTATCAATGAATAAGTGCTAACAATTCTAACGCATAATTATCTTGGATGCCATGAAAATATATTTTACACAGATGTTATTTATGATGCAATTTAAGCCCTCTTCAATTGATACGGGTGATTGCATTCTCCAGATGTAATGCCTTTTCCAGACAATAATCTTCGTTCGCATATGTTTTCTATACATTTCAATTCGACTTTCAATCTCATAGTAATCCATACAAATTGTCTATTCATTTGTACAGTGAGTTCGCCAAAGAGAGAGAACGTGTTGAGAATCGTCAGGCGTTTCTTAAACTGCGCCGACAGCAGCAGTTGGAAAGGGAGTTAAACGGTTACGTCGAATGGATCTGCAAAGCAGGTAAACTCCATTATATAATACGAATTGTATATAAAAAATCAATTTCTCGTTCAAACACTTCAGAAGAAAAAGCAAATAAAAACATAAAATGATTTCAATTTATATGAAATCCAAACAAAAATTCTTATTATATGTCAAATGCTGTCTAATATATCAGAGATGCGGAATGTGATGCACGGAATGACACCCATTACATAAACTGGTATAAAACAGACATTACTATTGGATCGTTGAACAAATGGCTCAGGGTAGTTTCAGAACAAACCACTTTAACAATATTACCCGAATAACTTTAATTGTGAATTTTATAATGATACTAGGTAAAATTATTGCTAATAAAAATGAGCCAATGCTCACATTCCGTTGCCTTTCAATAAAATAGAATAATCTCTATGAAAGAGCCTTGATACATTTACAATAGTTCGAGATAAAAATCAATTCTTAGAAATATTTACACTTCATTGGTTCTTGTCAAGTTTTTTTATAGATTCCTTTATCGCTAGAATTCATAAATAGCCTTAAGAGTATTTGGCCATGGTTCAGGCCAATATGTCCAGCTTAATTCCTTTCCGCGTCTCTGCCTTTAATGCCTTGAAATACTTTCACAACTTTCTAAAAGTATATGTCTTTTGAAAAATAAATGAAAGGTTTAGTGAAAGCATTTAAACATAAGATACAGATATAAGTAGAGAGAGAAGAGAGAGAATAGAAGTGCAAAAACAAAATTGTGAATCATTTTGGAAAAACCAGTCATTTATATAAAAATCTATTTTTTGTTTTTTATTCTCCTTTCAGAGGAAGTTATTTTAGCCGAAGAAAGGACTACAGAGGAGGAGAAGATGCATATAATTGAAGGTATGATTCATATATAATATACACTGTTTTTCCACAAATATATGGCTTTTATTTTTGTGTTTACATTAATGGCTTAAACATTAAGAGCAGACAGTATTGAGTGATTGACTGCTGTTTTTGGTCAATCAACAGAGATGACCAGTGAATAAAAACAATTTATGCAGGGTTAGCAAATAAGGCAAATCCATATATTTTAAGTATAATGTTGATATTACTATGGAAATTCTAAAATACCTGGTAAATTCCAAAATTATAACCAAGCTTAAATAAATATGAATTTGTCATCACCAAGATATTTTTAAATATAAAGATGATATTATTATCTTGGTGAACACAAATTAACATTTATTAAGTTCTGTAATGATTTTAAAATTTACCAGGCATTTTAGAATTTCCATAGAACATTGAAAATTATTTGAATGTTCTACGTCCAATTTTATCTCTTACTTGATCAAATATATATATTCTGATATAAAATATCTGTAAAGCAGTAATCATACAAATTGCTGGCCTTGCTCTGTTCTGCTCATCCCTGGTGACCCTGTATAAATTTTATTTTTATTTTCTCTAAATTACTTTTGTAACGAATGTCTGTTCCACTCGATTAGCGCGAAGAAGAGCTGCGGCTAAACGTAAAAAATTAAAGACAATGCACAGCAAGAGTACAGATGAAGAAGAAGAGGAAGAGGAGGAAGAAGAAGAAGGTATGAATGTGTTGACACACTCTTGTTTGACAAACCATTAATTCGTTTAGTTTTTTCCTCTATTTTTATTTTTCTCTTCTCTGAGTGAGCCGTTTGAGTCATACTATTAATTCTTATGAAACAGAATATTCTTTAGTCAGGATTTGGTTTCACTATAAGAGAGCAAAAGATAAAAAAAATGAGAAAATAAAAGCTCTTTTTTCTCTCTATTCAAACAGTGAAGTTATGTCATAATTCTCACAGAATTTTCTGTTATGTTTTGCACTCTTTTTATTGTTTTGTTTCTTGTTTTTCATAAGGAATTTGTTAGCAATTAATTGATATTTTCAGTGAACATAAAATAGACCCGAATTATAGACATTACTGAAGAATATATTCTATGCTTACACTCAGATTGCAATATAATTATATAAATTAGTTATTATTATCAGAGATGCGGAAAAAAGTAGTATTGCTAAAAAAAATACACACGAGCATTGATAAATGACCAAGTATAGTCTAGTGACATAGTTTCCGCTTCTCTGCTATTATAGAGAAAAAAAAATCAATTTCTATAGAAATTTCTTTTGGTTTTTATCGTATATTAGATATGTATGAAAATAATAGGAATATTATTATAATTTATTATTGATATCCATATAATATAAAAACGTGTTAATCGTATTATTATTTTTTCTATTCGTCTCTTTATTTTTGTCTCATTTTATTTCTTGTCGATCCAATTGCATGCCTTGAATCGTCTTCTTCTGCTATTAATGTTTCGCAATATTGACTATGAATTATAAATATATATATCTATTGATATAATGTTATAAATCAATTAAAATCACTTAAATATTCCACACAATCTGCATATCACTCATACGAATTGCAACATTGAATTAATTATTATATGTATTACTCTTTGGTCTCTCACACATCCACTTGTCATCGATTGAACCATATCTTCCACCAACCATATGAAACAAAAAACAAACTGACATTGTTTTGCGTGTGTCTTATGTTACTCATTCTGTGTGTGCTTTTTATTACTCTTTAACTATATGTGTGCTTAATATGAAAACCGAAACAAAAATATTTTACTATATATTGAAACAAAAAATATGTTTTTCTATATATAATTATATAATTAAAACGAATGTGTGTTTGACTCTGGAATTGATTGCACCAAAAAAAATATGACAAAAACTTTACTATTTTTTTCGATAACTATATTAAAAAAAAACTATTTAATATTTCACACCTTTTTATTAATATGTCGTTTCGCGCACTAATATAATCCGATACCATCACCAAAAAAATAAAATAAAAACTTTAACTTAACCTCACTATTAATTGAAATTCACACTGATTATTTGCAAAGTAGAGCCTTCAAGGAAGGTGCTGAAAGGTATAACCACCTATAGAACGCAAAGGGCATTCTATTATTTGGTAATTTATTTGATTGACACACAATTAGAGAAAACAAAATGAAGTAGTTCAAAATTTAAAAAAAATAATCAATAATTCTTTTTTCCTAGCCTAGTTTGTATGCCAGGGGCAGTTTAGTGCTAGTGTAGAAACTGTTACTTATCTTGCTAGTAGTTCAAAGTAGTCATAGTACATTTGATTGTTTAGCGCCCCGTTTAGTTGCCCTAGTTATAGGAGCTGTTATATGCCCTAGTTATATTATAGTAAAAAGCAATTTAAAGCACTCTTTCTATTATTTTTTTTTGCTCTCATAAGTAATGAAAAAACATTTTTATTCCTTAATCTCTTCTCTTCTTTTGATTCTGTATTTTATTCCTTACTTTACTTATTAGATAGTTATATACGATTAGAGCACAGATAGCGGTCTCGTCCTTATTGTACACATTATAGAACTAATATTACAATTCTTTAACATTAGTGCTGATAATGAAATTTTGTTTTTTTTTGTAGAATAATTTGTTTTTATATTGTATTATCATTTTTGCACTCATTTGATGTCGTGCTTGCATTCTGTTTGTCTTTTTCTTTGTGAATAATATCTCTATTGTATTGTATGTATCGTTTGTATTGAATGTCGCAAATACTGCTAATGTGAATGATATCCCATTGGTTTGAAAATTAAAAATCAACCCAAACCTCCATTTCCCTTCATATTCCCGGAGCTACACTTGTCCTCATAATAGGCTTAATTTTATTATTAGATTTATTTCTAATGCTTTTTAATCGCTTTTAATGCTTAATATTTAAATACAAGAAAAAACATTTTTAACACAAAATTCTTTGCATTCCATACAAAAAAATACTTTTAATTAATATTTATTTATTATTAATATTAAAATAAATAATTTTTTTATTCAAAAAATGACATTGAAATCGTCAAAACCAAAATATGCCAGGGTTCGCCAGGGCTTCCTATTTACATTCAAAAATTAAGAATAAAGGCGCCTGCAAAGCATTCTGGAAGGCTGAAAAACGATTCAGGTCAGTTGGACAGATTATATCTGTGTACAGACGGAGACACAAATGTGTGCTTCAGCACTGACTAATGCCTATTATCTTATTTTTGATAATTTCCTATCTCTTTCGATGATTTTATATCAGAAATCAAAATAAACTTTTGACACAAGAGTTGAGACTAAAATAATTTTGTGAATAAATAATTAAACTTTTATTCAAAAAATTATTTTATTTGAAAATAATATAAAATTCATCGAAAGAGTTGAGAAATCACCAAAAAAATAAGATAATAGGTATTACACAAAGTGAAGCACACATTGGATTCCCCGTCTGTACAGTATATTACTGGACACACATTCGGCATCACTGATCGCTCATCGGATCACTAGTGTTATCATTAGTGCAAAAAATAGTGATAGATTACTTTTTTATTGAGATATGGCCTAGATAGATTTTCTGATTGACTAGTTGGAACATTAACATTAGTGTTCCGGTTCAATCTGTACGAGAAGATTGATGCTAAATGTGTGATTGGTATGTGCACTAATGGAGAGGAACTGTTTGTTTTTCTTATTCGTATCGATACTATAGCTTATATTTGAATTGAAATTTAGCCCTGGGCGTCGAAAAAGTTCAGGTTAATTGGTTAAAGAAAGTAGCAAGCTCAACTAATAATTTTTAATAGAATTTCAAACTTCTATTCTGTTTATCAATATTCCAGAGGTTTTATTGATATTCTTTAGTCTCAATAAAAATAGACCTGATATTGATTTTTCTACTCAGGGCTTGAATTACAAGCTTTGGTATCCAATACAGACATTATATAAAAGACTATTCATTTGTATTATTCTTTTATATTCTTATCGTTAAATAATATGTACTTTAATTATATGAATACAACTGATTGTATGCATTCATCCATTCATTACAGGATTGGTGTCCGGCGTGCGATCAAAACCCAAGCATTTTATTGGTTTGTAATCGTATTAGTCTTTTTGAATACAGCCTGCGTTGCCGTTGAACATAAAGGCCAGGATAGATGGCTGACCAGGTTCTTATGTAAGCAAGATTCTTTTATATAACTCACTTAATCACTATTATTATTGTTTAACACAAACAAAAATCATTCATTGAATCGAATAGATATGTGTTTATAGAGGGATAGCCAGGGTTTACATAATAATAAAAGGACATTGAATAAGGGCAGAAATTGACTCAGGCAACAGTAGTTTTAACAGGAACTATTGTTTTTATTCGAATTATCAAGGTTGTCATGTAAAGTTACAAAAGTTAAATTCCTTATTTTGTATGCTGGTACAAAGGTGACCAGGATAGAGATAGCAATGTCTATTAAATTAAACATGACAAAACTATATGAACTTGCTAAATAGAAATTCAAAATAAGCACTCAATGTCAGGAAATATCGATTTTTATGCTAAAAATTATGTTTTAATTTTACCTTATCTCAAATGAATATCGAATTTGATTTCGAATAATATAGACTTCAATGGCTGAGTGTCGGCACAAGTAATCGAATTGACGGCTAATTTATTTTTCTCTTTCATACCATTCGATTGGAGTAACAAATTATTTGTTAATTAGATGAGTGTCTCATTCAATCGTTACTTATGTTAAGCCATTCGTATATAAATTATTCGTTGCTTTACATATACACCGAAATAATTACACACAAAAAATCTCTATTAAAATACTGTATAATACTGTACAGTATTGAGTGCTTAAATTTGCACAACACTCAGGAAAAAGTCAATAAAAAAGGTTGCAAGAAGCAAAATACAAATAGCTAGTTATTCAAAAAACAATCAATTAATCTTGGTGAATAAAGAATAGCAAAAAGAAAATATCTAAATTAGAACTTGGAATAAAAAGATACCTGGCATTAAAATAATGTTAATAATTATTAATTATGATTTTGTGGGCAAAAAATATAGCAGGATATTTGTGTTGCAATGCATTTATACCTGGTATAATTTTTTTTATAACGAGTCTAATCGTGACATTTATTGTGCATTTTTAAGACACTATTACTTTACACTTCAAAACAAAAATAAGAAAATAATTGCAATTCGAACTAATAATAGGTCTGAAAGCGAATGATAGGGCACATCAGGGCTATAATTATCACATAAGTCAGGCTAAACCAAAATTATCCAGGTTGTCTGATAAAAATCTTCATTAAATAAATTTTGTTGAAAATAAATGCTTTTATTTACCAAAAAAAATCGATTAAATATACAGTTCGTTTGATTCAGACCAATATATTTAATTATAGCAGCAGGGTAGTTATGTAGAATAATTACTTCCGGGTATAATTATATAATGGACTCTCTTAATGCTTGAACTTGATCATCTAAGCTGGAATTATCCAATATTCATATTATTGAATATTATTATAACTTGATATTAATCGCTAAAATGTCCTTGATTCTATTTTGCAGACATAGCTGAGTTTGTATTTCTGGGTCTTTTCATATTCGAAATGTGTATCAAATTATATGCTCTGGGAATCAAATGCTATTTTGAATCGGCATTCAATCGCTTCGATTGTATGGTAAATAAATAATATCAATATTTTTCTCTATTTTCGGATATATTTTCAGTTAAACTAAAATAAAAATAAAAATTGATTTCTATTCAAAAAAAAATACTGAAAATCATTTCATCTCAGGTAATATTCGGCAGCATTTTTGAAGTAATCTGGTCTGAAGTCAAAGGCGGTTCGTTCGGCTTCTCCGTATTGAGAGCCTTACGACTGCTCCGGATATTCAAAGTCACGAAGTATTTAATTAAACCCTTTATATCTTAAAACCTAAAAAGAATTGATTAATTAAATGCTTAATGAAATTTTGTGTCAGGTATTGGTCATCACTGAGAAATTTAGTCATTTCACTGTTGGCATCGATGCGATCAATTATCAGTTTACTATTTCTACTTTTCCTGTTTATACTTATCTTCGCATTGCTTGGAATGCAATTGTTTGGCGGAGCGTATGTATCGATCGGAAAGACTTAAATATTTATTATAATTACGCTTTTCAGCCGATTCTCTCTCCCACTCCTCTTCCGCTATTCAATCTTAGTTAAGGCCAGGGGTTGGCTGAGCCACAGATATTTTTTATAGAGCACTAATACCTAGGCGTTTTATGCAAACACCTTGATAATAAAATCGACACATACTAGTATCAATATTTATAGGCAACCATTATGCCTAGCTTGAATTTGTATTGCAAATTAGCTACCTTGATACACTGCACCTGTAGCTAAAAAATATAGCGTTGAATAGCAAGCTTAATTTTGAATAGAATTTTCACCTGTATCATTATTTCCTATAACCTGTAATATTGATTACCTCCTCCCACCTCATCCCTGATCAGCATCTCTGCTATTATCGTATGAATGAACGATATTATTGATTAATAGACTGTCTGTGTGTTTGGCCCTCAAATAGGTTCAACTTCGAAGAGGGCACACCTCCGGCCAATTTCAACTCCTTTGCCATAGCATTGCTCACTGTATTCCAGATACTGACGGGTGAGGACTGGAATGAAGTCATGTATAAAGCGATCAAATCCCAGGGCGGTATACACGGGGGCGGAATGATATACAGCGTGTACTTCATAATACTGGTGCTGTTCGGCAACTACACCCTATTGAACGTATTCTTGGCCATCGCTGTCGACAACTTAGCCAACGCTCAAGAGCTGACCGCCGCTGAGGAGGAAGAGGCGGAAGTGGACAGAGAGCGCAACAAAGAGGAAATAGAGAAAGAGATCGCAGACCTGCACAGACAGGGGACCAATGCCGACGACAAGGACGACCTTGACCTGTTGCCCTCGGTCAACATATGCCCGCCGTCGCCACTGTCCAACGCCAGGGGTGGCCAGAACGCGGACCTGAGCAAAATAGAATTTGAACTGGTTAAGATACCGAAGCCGCGGCGCTTCACGGAGCCAGAAGATGAGGCCGAGGAGGAGCCGTCGGGCCCGAAGCCAATGCTGCCCTATTCTTCCATGTTCATACTGTCCTCGTCCAATCCGGTCCGAAGAGCGGCTCATTTCATAACAAATATGCGATATTTCGACGCATTTATAATGATTATAATTACGTTGAGCTCCATTGCCTTAGCGGCCGAGGATCCGGTGGACGAGGGCTCCGACATTAATAGTATTCTATTATTTTTCGACTACGCCTTCACCGGCGTATTCACAATCGAAATGATACTCAAAGTAATAGACCAGGGTGTCTTTCTTCATCCCGGCGCTTATTGTAGAGATTTATGGAATATATTGGACGCCATTGTAGTTATCTGTGCCCTCTGTGCCATCGCTTTCTCTATTTTGTGAGTACAGTTACCTTTGGCCTTATGTTCTATACAGTCCGACCCGCTAATAGCCGGTTCATTTTTACAACAGAAGTTACATAGTTCAATTTTTTTGTTATCCCCGCTCATTTTAAACACAGTCGGTAGATATTTGAGCTATACCACCTTGCATATATCAAAAGCGATTCTGTTTGTATCACATATTCATATCTATACTATAATTGCACTTTTGTCACACATTTCTATAGATTAGACCCAATAAGTCATTATTCAAATATAAATGTGTTTTTGTTAAGTGAAAACAGTTTTTGATTAGAAAAATATGTGTCTGACCCAGTTCAGAAGATCATTGATCCGATATTATGTTCATCAAAATATATTACAATCGAATAGGACTCCAACAAATTAACTAGGATAAGCCGGGATTAATTCAAATACAGTCCTCAGAAAACTGTAATTTTTAATTAAAACCATTTTATAGCTATTCATATACCCGGAACAAAATATATTATTTGGTGACCGAGATTATGCGCTTATTTCCACAATTAAGTTCTTTAGTTTAATTTTTTATTGAACTGGTTCAAATAGTTGAATTTCTTTTTTAAATTAGTTTTAAAAATATTTGATTTAATTTCATATAATTATAATGTCATATAATTTATACAATATTTGCGTTTTCTATACAATATTTTTTGTGCGCTATTTATGGAACGATCTATAATTCAATTCAAAAATAATTAATAATAAATATGTTTTTGAGATTTTATAATTAAATAACTAATTATGTGATAATATTTTTTTTTCATTTTCCTCATACAGTGGAGACTCGAGTTCAGGAACAAAAGGCGCCGCGTCAAGTTTAAGCGTCATAAAATCACTCAGGGTCTTACGTGTATTACGACCATTAAAAACCATTAAACGCGTTCCAAAACTAAAAGTATGTCAAAAAATAATTGAACCTTGATCACAAAAACATGACTGATTGAATTTGTCTCTTTTTTACAAACCAGGCTGTATTCGATTGTGTAGTGACATCACTAAAAAATGTGTTCAATATTTTAATTGTTTATATGTTATTCCAATTCATATTTGCTGTGATTGCTGTCCAACTATTTAACGGAAGGTTTAACTACTGTACGGATGAGTCGAAACTATTTGAAAGTGAATGCGCGTAAGTTATAGGCATATATTTTGAACGTGGATCTTTTTGACATTTACAACGTTATTTGTGTTTGACACTGGATAAAATTGTTTCTTGTCTATTATATTTGATGCAGGGGTGAATTTTTTGAATTTACATCGAAATATAAGCCACCAGTGGTCAAGAAGAGAAAGTGGGAAAAGCATCCGTTCCATTATGACAATGTGATCGCGGCTATGCTTACACTGTTCACAGTGCAGACCGGCGAGGGATGGCCTCAGTAAGTGATTTCGCTTTCATCAAGGGTTTTACTTTTGAGCAGTCAAAGACTCCTAGGTCCAATAGAGTCACCTCTGTCAGCTGTTTGAGTACAGGGTCTGTTATACATGCATACAAATCAGTGTCTTTCAAATCAATCAGACCCTGTACTCAAAATCGCTGACAGAGGTGACTCTAATGGAGTTATAGTCTTTGACTGCTTTTAAGAATTCATATTTTTTTGTTCATATTCTAAAAAACTATACATTCCTTCACTGCGTGCTTGTGTTGATTCAAATACCCGGCTGTAATAAATTTAATTCACATGAGTTGTATTGATTTTTATTACAAATAAATGCTTGAAATGAAGTGAAGTTTAAACTGAAATTATATTCGCTTTCATGTGTCGACTCATTCAATATTGACATTTTCTAAATGAGTTTTCTGGAAAATTTTCAATTTGTACCCTACTTCAAATTGTTATTACTAGTCTTGTCGCGTAATCTTGAGCTAGTTATTTATCGACAGAGTCGTACAAAAAAAACATGGATTCAAAAAATAATTTTAAAATTTTATCAAGTTTAACTTAAATTTCATCAAAGGAGCAAGCTTATTTAAATAATAATTTGAAAATATAATTAATGATAGCTTGGTAGTCAAAGGCAAACAACCAGCAAGTTATTTGCATTAAGATGTAATAGATTCAATGACTGTCCATCAGCTCAGCTCTGGTCACCCCTTGCATGAAAAATAATCCCTTTGTGTTGCTCTTTGTTTGCATTTGTCTATATATAGACAAGTATTCATACTTTGCTTATTACAGAATATTCTGCAACGAATTCTCCATATATTATAGAGAAATATATTGAATATTGTTGTGATTCATAGGCTCTTTGCTCTCAACAACAAAAGTCAGATAACATCTCAAATTCAATATTGATTTCAGTCGTGTTTAATATGAATTTCAAACTAAACAGAATATTCGGATAAAACCCAAACAATATTTCCTTTTTTGGCGTAATATTGCGTAGAGTATTCAGTTCTCGGTAATACAAATCAGTACAGATATCAATATAAATATATACTTGATATCATATCATTAGCCAGAATAAAGTAATGTCTAATCCATTTAGTAAATATACAGTAGTACCAAGCTTAAGTGAACCTAGGTAAATTTTAAAGTATC
>JAQIWA010001556.1:0-17664 GCA_034693305.1 Eueremaeus valkanovi | reverse complement strand
ATTTTTCCAAAAGAGGTATTAAATAAGGATTTAATAAAGTATTTAATTGTCGGCCAATTTTGAAGTCGTAGTGATTCCAGAGATCCCAACCTATTGTGTGAACTCCGAGTAATGGCACTAAAAATGAACACAAATAAGCAGTGTCTCCAAAACAGGGCGGAAGAGAGCGAAAATCAGTCTGGCACCAATAGAAGAAAAAACGGGGGCTTATATGTGTGAGCACATGTGAACACAACACTAACTCAATAGTTTGTTCGCTTTCAAGTTCAAGTATGCGAATTCATTTGGAAAATTCAAAGTTCAATAAAGTGTTGAACTGAGTTTGAAAGCTAACATGCTAACTATTGAGTTGATGTGTCAACTCCCCTGTCTTTGCATTCATCGCACCAGTCTGATATGCACCCTCTTCCGCCCTGTTATTCAGACTGTGATTATGAGTAAATTAGCAGAAGATAGTGCACGGAGTTATTGGAGCTGGTTTAGAATCGACCTGGGTCTTCTTCCAATAGGTGGGTGTAGACACTCAGATGTGAGGTACTGCTGCTCACAATCAATACACTTAAGCATAAGATCAGACGACAAAACACTCAAACTTTGATCAAATAATAAATTCAATTAAACTCAATTAAAAAGTTCTTTATTAACAATGAACTGATTACACGATTATATGCTCTTAAACTATAGTTCCGCAAAAGTACCTAATTAGGCACCTAACTCTGAACCTAACGTTTGAATCAGTCCGATGACTAAAGCTTAATAAAAGGGGACTTTAGCTCTCACTGAAAAACCAGTTCTGTTCAGTGCTTCACATGCTTTAAAATTTCAGAGCAAAACCGGTTTTTTCAGTGAGAGCTTAAGTCCGCTTTTATTCAGCTTTAGTCATCGGACTGATAAAAGTGTTTTTGAATTCAATTGTGCGGAACTATACTCTTAAACTTTACATAAAAATCTGTAGATCTCTTAAACATATAGTTCGACTAGAGTTTAAAAATAATGTTTTTATATTTTTTTATTTCACTTAAATTGAAGTATTTTACAGAAAACTATGAATTCATTATTTTGATGTCATCTCAGCTAAGTATGTGAACACATGTAAACAGATATTAACAGATATGAACTGGATCCTTTTTGGTCATTAATTGTATGTTTAGTTTTCAAAAATGTTTTCAACAAAAATTCAATATTGAAATGAGATTATAATCTAGAAGTGGGTAGCAGTTCCTTATTCAGAGAGATTACCAAAATGTCTGCAAATTCACTGAAATCTATTTATTCTCATACATTGCAGAGATAGGCAATGGGTCTGACGACAGGGGGGGGGGGTAAACCAAAAATTTTGAACAAAATCAAGGGGAGGATACAAAATCTCTAAAAACAGGTTTTCCCCTAAAAACCGATTTTCCCCTAAAAACACGATTTTTTCCTAAAAACACAGTTTTTGCCCTTAAAAACCCTGTCCTTGAGCCTCGGGGGTTACCCCCTGTACCCCCATTGCTTATCACTGCATTCATTGTTAATCTTTTCCAAATATTTCGCAAATTATAACTAAAAATTCAGATATTTTTTATATGATTTAAGGTTTGAACTTATCTTATTGCTACTAATACAGAACAAATAGTCATTTATCAAAAATATGATCAGGGTTCAATTTTTGACGACTTATTTGACATGACTCAAATATATTTCTAATGAGTTATTTGCGAATATTTCTAAGAGATATTTCTTGTGAATTGTAAAACACTCTAGTTAAGGAACAAAGTAAGGTTGGTGATTATAATTCATAGACAAATGCGAACTCTTTTATATTTTTAATTTTGAATTCAATAAAATAATAATTGAGTTCAGAATACCTTTAGATATAGATTGCCAGACAAGACATGACAACAAAAACATCGAATAGACATAACATCGCAGACAAAGAATAGGATTTAAAAGTTGCCCTGTTCATTCGTAAACAGTGACTGTTCGTATAAAATGATGTGAGTAAAAATCAATCCAGTACCATTAATCTTGGCTCAGGTTTGAGATATAATGTGGAAATAAGTGCATAACTCTGGTTCTGGGTATTGTCCAACAATGTTTGATGGACCAGATCACCCGGCTCAGGCCCAGTTGGAGCTATGTTTGCAACGGTTTATTACAAATTAATCACTTGTTTGCAAACACTGTATATCAACTCAAAGAATTCCAAAACGACCCAGATGCATCTTATATGAAAGGCATCAATTGTTTTCTGTAGTTTATGAATGCTTTTTAAATTTGAGTAACTTTTATGATATGCTCCCAAAAGCTGAGACTCGTTTGGATATTCATTCGTTCGGTTGGCAGAGCCTCTAAATCATTGGAACACAAGTACTAGTGCTACGAATAAGCAAATAACATAATATTTTCGACCACCCGCCCCCCCTTTCTGGGGACACTGCCGAGCCTCTGGGATTACAGACAGTACTTTTACCTTGCGATGTCGGTGGAGGCAATGCTACGTTTCTTATATTGAAATACTTTACATGACAGGTGACGGGCCCATTGCAACTGACAAATCCTAGTCCACCGGATCAAGGACTCGAAGTCTCCAGCTCAGAGTCGTGCACTTTAACCAGTGAGCTATTGAGGCGCAGGAGTTATGGAAAGTGAAATATAATGTGAATGTGGGGCACATTTGTGGCAAAATTTAGGGGAAATTAATTCAATAAAACGACAGCTCATACTTCATTAGGTGTTTCAGTTATGGTATAGGAAAAAATGGCCCGGCTGACAATTTTGCTAAGTTTTCACAGGAGTTGACCTAATTTCGGCTCAATTCACTCAATTTAGGGAAAGTTGACTCTTTATTGAACATGATTAGATTAAATGCCAAATGTAAATTATACCAGTTCAAAATCTTGTTCCCCCCTAAAACTTGGCCCCCAATGCCACATTAGACTTCTCTCGTGCGACGAGGCTTGGTCATTTCAAAATATTTTACAATTCGATTTCAACAACAGAGCATTTCATATTTAGTGCTCATTTATAGACCCAATCAGAAGCAGAACATTTCTTAATATATTCTTAACCTTTCGTTCACAAACTGAAGCGACATCTGCTATAGGAATATGAAATATCACAGAATTTAAATCTGCGTTCACTCAATAGATGGCAAAAGTGTATCCAATGGTCTATTGAATACAGATTTTTGCATTTTTAAGCATTTTTGTATTCAAGAATAATATACAGTATATATATTTTTATATACACTTTCATACATGTATAAGAAATTCTATTGCATTGAATTGTTGGCTCAGTTTAAATGCAGTCATATCTGTATTATATTTAAAAAATATTTCTATTTGTCGTACAATATTAGAGTTTATATAATTAAAATAAGAAGGTTTTGGTTGTTCATCAAATGACCCACCAATTCATTTGCCACTAATTGGCAATGGCAAACGGAAGTATAGCTAAAATATTCCCCTGAGTTTTTAATTTAATAAATAGCCTCCGAGTTTTGAACGGTTACTATGACTTAGGCTTAATGTTGTTTAAAATTGATTTAATTGTGGCTTAAAATCGATTAAACAATAAAACTTTAAAACCCATTAAAAACTTAAGAACATATTGAATGGATATCAGAGCCAATAGTTTAGGAATATATGTCTGAAGTTATGCTCTCTTACAGAAAAACATAGTCTTATGTAGTCATACTGTATATGCAAATAATGTCAGAGTAATAGACATACAGTTATTGATGGAAACAGTAGTGTTGGCGCGGATGGACTCAGTTTGCAGTTCTGTCCTAACGCTATGTTAAGAAAGAATACAGAAATTCAATCACAATCTGATGCACACCTACTCTATTGCTATTATAATATATTAATACAAATTTCTATATATTTGTTATTTTCAAAAAGCTTTCAATTGATTGCTTTAAATTATAAAATATTGGTGCTCTGGCGCCGGTATGTATGACAGATAGATAGATAAGAAAAAGTTTAAATTCTCATAATTTGATTCGATTAAAGACATTGCAATTATTTTATATATTTTGTTATTTCCTTATAAACTGAATGAAAAAATAAATAGATTTTAGTGTTTAAAGCCTTAAAGGCCTAAAATGCGTATATTTTGGCTAAAGTTTAGCGAAGAATAGCCAGAGATTGGATATAATTAGAGTGAAAGGCATTTTGAAGCCATCACTGCAATGATGTAAGACTTTGTAATTCTGGTCATTTGGTTAGACCTGAATGAAGTGAATGGCTTTGAGGCCAATGAGAGACCAATTTAAGTGTTGGAGTTTAAGACGTAGACCACCTCTAAGTCAAAAGTTGTGGATTTTCATACCTGAGGCTAACCATAATTGAAGAACAAATTGAGTTTAATAAACAGTACGTTTTGCCCATACAATAGCGAATCCCAAAAGCAATGGAACTGTAATTTAGTTTTCTCTTTACAATTCCGAGAGTAACACAATTGTCATACAATTCATAGCATTGTATTCATTGCATCCAATGTATGAATGTATGCTTTGCTGTATGTATTGGCCATCTATTGCCTCAATCAGAGCCAATTCGTGATCCAAGATTCCTCTGCCGGTGCCCAAGTGTCTGAGTTATCAGTTTTAACCACTTGTACAGCACAGCACAAATAATTCCTAAATTGTCTTTAATTTTCCTTTACATCAATTTTCATATAATTTCTGTGAAAAATATTTTTCCCATTTGTTGTGTCATTGAAGTCATGTCACAGTCAGTCAGTCATAGAGTATATGAGAGAGAATTTTGATTCGATAGTCAGTCAGTCAGCACAAGAGTCACCGCAATATTGAATATATTGCCTAAATTTGCTGAACAGTATTGAAGTGTAGCTCTACTTCATTATCGATGGCTCGCAAAGCCAGCAGTAGTTCATTATTGTCATCGACTCCGCAATCATTTATTATTCATTTGAGGCAAAGATATTATATTAGGATTTGTCTGTCATTCATATAAATCATTTCTATAATAAACTCTTTGAAGTAATTATTTTTCTAATCATATTCTTATTAAAACTTTTATAAAATTATAATTTTAATGCATTGTAATTATAAATAACTTAAGATTTGAATCATTGCCTGTATTTAGATATCATATAATATACGATTAATATATAGTTTTGGTTTTAAATCCGATTCAATTGAATTTAATATAAATTATTTAAAATAAAAATTATTCAAATTTTAATTTAATTTTAAGCGAAAACGAAACTAACGACTTGATTAAAGTCTGTTTTGTAGATGGCCTGTACAAACAATGGAACAATTGAGTGTGCTAGGTTATTAAAAAAAAATAGCGAGGTTGCACATGAAGAGCAGGACCTATACTCTCTGTGCTGTACTTATGGTAGAATTGCTTTAAAGCGTGAGAAAGGAAATGAGAGTATGAGCTGAGCTGTAGTGCACAGGAAAATGGGAGAATCACTGGCATCGCTAGTTTGAGCGCCAGTACTGTGCAGTATATGTGCATTACTGTCGTTATAATGATTTAATAACAATAATCTTTATTGAGTGCAGTTATCCGTAAAAATCTCGGTTAACTTCATTAGTGATTTGCTTTGCTTTACAGGTAAACAAATGTGTCGGACAGTGAAGCAGTCAGACAGAGGAGAGACACAGACCAGGGCTTTGGAGACAAACTTATCTGTTAGAAATGTAAATTTTATTTCACTCCAAATGCCATAATTGTAAAGTCAGTCAATTAGTGAGTCAATTGGTGGTGAGTGCATGCGTGCCATACATACGGTGCACATAAAACTAATCGTCACTTCTTTTGATTTTTGAGGCATAGCTTATAGAGCGCACACAAAAACACGTGAAAAGCCTTTATTGCGATCCTCTGCTCGACAATAGAGCAATAGAGCGTCCATGTCCTCAATGTCCTCCATGTGCTCAATGTCCTCAAACACAAGAATTTATGATTCTCTTCACAGTGCCATTCAGATTGCCAGAGACTAACTCATACTCAGTCTGCCAGACCAGCACTGGTATGGCAATGGCACTGGTATTAGTGCTGGTAGAGGCGGGAGCTGGCTATGATTCTATGGCTTAGTTAGGCTTTCATTTAAGTCTTCAGTTCATAGCATACAAACGACACACACATTAACTGTAAGCGAGTTTACACTCCTATTCAAACTCTATGTTCAAAGTGTTCTCTCTATTGTCGATATTTACATCACTTGATCACTTCATTTCATACCTGACTTTCTTCAATAGCTATCAATAGGTTTTTACTTTCACTGTTACATTCACTGTCAGTTTATTTAAATTTTTAATCTCTTTTACTGTATTTGTGACCATTATATACACAATCAATGAATGCTTTTGATCCCAGTTTTGCAAATATAACATTTGAATATAGAGTTGATTTATTGGTATTTTTATTCAACAATTCTTTGCCGACAATATTGGAGTTAATGCAAAAAAGTGACTAAACTATTGAGTGTTTTGTTAAAAAAAAACTGTTAGGAATAGTGTTGTGTAAGTGTGAGATGAGATGATTAGATATGAGTTTAGGCTTTGTTATTGTGTGTGATATTTACAATTGTTTGGATGCGTCTGCAGAGCTGGATGTGCTCTGAATGTGTGCCAAAACTGTTTGAATGGTTAATCCGAAACAAAAAGCAGAGTTTGATATTTGTAGCACAGGTTCTGGTTCTGGTGGCACTCAATTAGCCAAAAACTCTTCAATTACGTGATATTTAAGTTTGTTTTAGTTTTTACTTTTAGAGTATTTGTTTGAACTAAATATTCCGCTGAGACGGAAGTGCAAGCATTTATGGCACACATAAATTACCAGACCCTGCCTTTCCTCACTGCGTTCAATCTCTTTAGTCAGTTGTTTCTTATCAAACGCCCTGTTCTACTGGCATACCAATGGCAGAGTAACCAACTCTGGCAGCAAACAAACGCACAACTGATTCACTCTAAGCAATAGCTCTGAGTTGCGATACTCTCTACAGACAAGAGCACCGGCAGAGCAGAGACTGGTGTATGATTACAACATAGCTTCACTCTATTCTGTACTCTGTATTCTGTACTGCTCTATAGTATAGGTAATCTTTCTTTTCACTTTGAACTGTTATCCAATTTTTGTTGCGAATACAATATACTGAACACTGGGTTATACTTAAACTATTCAAAGGTAAAGCGTTTCTTATAAATAAACGCATCGGTGCTAAGAATCAGCCCAATTATTTGTCTATTGATCGATTCACCTGTTCTATACATTATTGTTACTCTTTCAGACCCAACTCCTCTTTTATGGTAATGCCCTTACATTAGCAGTGAAAGTATTGATAAATCATAGCAGAGACTCAATGAGAGTAGTTGTGGGCAAAGAATATCAATAATAATAATAATAATAATAAGCAGTGGTTTGTGATTGTCAGCCAATATTCCGTAATATTATATCTCTGACTATACCTATACTGACTGATTGTACAGTATTTATATCGATGTTAGCACACATGCAGTATATATGCACTTCATATCGATTACCATAACTCCATCGCAGAAATCAATACAACTCCTATTGTCCTTCTGTTTCCTTGCGGTGCTATATACTGACTACATAACCGAGAGGTGCAGTCAATCAATAATTTTAGGAATCAAAGTATATTAAGACGAATTGAATTTTGTTTGAATTTCAGTCCAAATCAAAACATAAAACCAAAGTAAATGACATTTTTTTGTGCAAAACCCGAATTTCAGCCAATGTTAGCAAATGGAGCGCAATGTTAGTGAGTAAGGATCGGGGCCTAAGTTCACGCTGTTCTCGATTCAATACATTTCCTCATAATTATATGTTCGCCTGTTTTGTCGCTCAGTCTCTCAATAGCAGTCATTCAAATGCAGTCATAGCAGTGGAACTGCATCTCATTCCCATCTCATTGCCTGCCTTTGCATCTCATTTCTAGTAGACTCAGAGAAAGCACTGCATCTCTGACTGCATCCTCATCTCAAGCCATTTCAATCTGCGAGACAACCCGTCGAGGATTTCCCAACAAAAATGACTTCATTAGCCGAAGGTTGATCAGTGGGGGTTATGCCCTCCTTCTAATATTCTCTGTCGGTCCCCAAATTGGTTCAATATGTGCTAATGCGATGCCCATGTGATCCACACAATTGCAAACCAAAATTGTTGGCAAACCTTATTACAGACTGAACTGAACTCAAAACACTAGAAAATGATTTAATAATTTTCAAAACTCTATAAAATCAATATATAATTCAATATAATCTGAGTTTTTCTTCACTCGTTTCGCTCTATTAATTCAATTCAATTTGAAAACAGTTTAGTTCTCTCTGTCAGACAAATTAAAACATTCCTTGGATTCCATTTAAATTCAAATTAAGCATAAATTGTATAAAATAATTAACTTAACTTGTACACTTATTATTATTATTCATTTCTAAGTTTTTAATTTCATTATTATTTTTTACTCTTTTAATATTTGATTTCAATTATTAGAATTGAATTTTAGAAATCAATGTTTAATTCAATTACAGGTAAATTATTTTTCGATTACTTTTGCATTCAATTACAGAATATTCCCAATAAGTTTCACTCTTTGATAACCAGTGGAAGACTAACTGGTTTTTACTTTTTTCAATCAGTTTTTCTTTTCTTATTTCTATAGCTTATTGTATTGAATGCTGTGTTTATACTGTATTTCTCTATTTCTATAGAGATTTTCTGAATTTGTTTCTTTTGGCTCTTTTCTGCTGATAAGTATAGCCATTGATGGCATAACTCTCGAAATGTAGCGGAAGTTGCGATCTATGCTATCATATTCGGAGGTGAAATATCTTTTCTGTGTCTCTAAAAAAATATTGTCGATTCGGTACAGCTCTGGAATACCAGTGCGTTCTTCGAGTTGTTTACGATATGTAAGCTTTAAACACATAAATCTGAGGAACAGCACAGAACAGGACAATAGGACTTCTCTTTTATGCTTCACTTCTGGTGCTTTGCAAACATGAACAGAGAGTCCATATGAGAGGAGAGAGAGAGAGAGAGAGAGAGAGAGAGAGAGAGAGAGAGAGAGAGAGAGAGAGCACATTTCAAGAATATTTATTCGGGGACTCTCTCTGCGTGACCTAAAGTCCCGAATAATACGACACCTGCGCTCAACTCTTACCTTTGTTACACTCTTAGGCGCAAATATGGCCATCCATTCACTCTTTGTCTCGTTATGTCTTGAACTTTGAAAAACTGCTAAAACTGGTTCAGACTGTTTGTCACAACCTTTGACACTTCACACCACTAACTCATTCATTCTCTTCTAAATGGACACCATTTCAGTCGAATGCAGTCCAAACTAAGCATTACTACAATACTATGAACACAAGAATACATTGCAATTCACTTCAAAAACATTTATAATTCACAAAAAAAAATTTTCGATGGATTTTGTTTTAACATTTGGCCAACTCATGAAACGTCTGATATACTAATTCAGTGCATTTGCGAATGAATTTTTGTCGACTGTTTAGTATGTAAAGCAGGCATACGTTGCAACTCAATGGGTGTTCTCCATTGCACGTGCACTCACTGCAAGTTTATTACAAAACGTGTGACCAATACTCCAGATATGCATTAATGGCTTCAGAATCGTATGAATTCTACTCTATTCTACACAAATATAAGTTATATGCTCTCTCTCTCTCTCTCTCTCTCTCTCTCTCTCTCTCTCTCTCTCTCTCTCTCTCTCTCTCTCTCACCCAAACTCGTGTCAGTTCTCTCTATCTATACTATTGTCTCATTGATTCCCCAAATGATGGTTTGGTCGTTCGGCTCTTTGATCGATCGGTCCATTTCTGTGAGCCATCAAAAACACATGAACTGAGTCTGTCTTATTCATGTGTATTGTGAACATAGTTTGCGTTACGTTTAGTGTTTGAAGAATTGCATTCAAGTTTTAAAACGATGACAAAACATGTCTCTAATGCTCGACAGTTCGCAGTTTAACGAAAATATGCCAAAAATTGATTTCACAAATGATTCCGAATCAGAGACGTTGATGAGTTCAAGGGTTAGAATGGTTTTGTATCAATATTTAGGGGTCAGGCAGGGTATTACATCAAATCTTGATTAATTGGGGGTATTTTAAAATTAGTAAATTCTATTGAAATTCAGTTATACCGGGTTAATTTTAAGAATTTCAGCTCATTTCTTAAAATTTTTCAAGCGATAAGCATTGGGAGTCTCTTCGCCTAAAACCTAGACATATTTTGCCAGTATTTTTAGATTGAATTCTTACCACATTTCTGACTCCAGATATTTCTATTAATATTTTGACAATAATTATTATTGTTCTTAACGATAAGGACTATTCGTAAGTACCTGTAATTGTAGTGATATAAGACAGGTACCTGTGTTAATTATTTGTTTGCAATTTTGAAAGAATTAAATTTCAAGATTAAGGATAAAACTATTAGTTTATCATAAAAATGAGCCAAGCATATAATTTATCATAGTCCAAGCACAATTTAAAGTCAAAAACTTTAAGTCATATAGCCAGGTATCATTGCATAATTTCTAATTGGTTCGCAAACCAAAAATAAAACTCCGTATCCTATGAACTGCCCCTTTACTACATTATATAATGTTTTCATTTCTCAGTTCAGAATAATTTTCATATAAGATATAAATAGATATTTGAGTTACGCATAATTTAGTTGTAACTAAAAAACTATTAGTAATCCAATCGATTCGTAGCTTAAAAATGATTTGATTCACAAATTCATATACTGTGCACAGAGAGGACAGACTGCTTATCGAATCCAAATACAAACAGAGTATAAGTTATATATTTGTTAATTCCGAACGCATTCAACACAAATGTACACAACTTTTTCAATACCTGCAGTGACTGGGATTAGCTCAAGTGTCGATCCATATGAATCCCTGCCGGGTTGGGAGCTTTCTCTACATAAAATGCATTTTCATTTGCCAGGAATTTTCAATTTTCGCCTCCGCACACATCGCACACATAGGCGCACATTGTGCTCTACTAATCCCCTTGAGAAAGGCTGAGATTGACGTGAGTCTGAAAATATGTGATAGTCTGATGACTATTCATTCACTACTTCAGTTCCGACTATTTTTTAATATTAGTTCAGCTCATATGAAGCGCATTATTATTAAATTCTCACCTCTACTCAAATTAATTATTTGACAAAACACATACTTTTCGTAGTTTTTCATTATATTGTGTCCTTAGCTCTAAAGTATTTGAATTTGAAGCAGAGATACAGAGATTTAGAGATTTCAGTCGAATATAAAGTTTGAAACATATGAAACAGTTTGTCCGAATGGCATTCGTACGGCACAAGTCTGTGTGTGTGTCTCATACTGTATGTCCAATGATTTTTGAAATTGTTTTAAAAAAATCCAGATTAAAGATCTATTTTTATTGTGATCAGTGATCTATTAGATTATTCAGCCATATCTGACCAACAGATTCGAATCAGAAATCACTGAAATGAGTCTAAAATTATGAATTTCTCTGATTTTGTACATAAAAAACATTTCAATTAAAGGATTTATAAAATGCTAATCCGATTCATAACTTTTATTTGATTACTAAACGAATATTAATATAGCATATATTTAAGTATACTGTATTTAAACTTGCTCATGACTCCTAAATTGCTACACTGTATATGCACTGGTAGTCTGTGGTTCTTATGTCATATGATTTCCTCAATGTGTTATGTTTTGGCTCTCAAACCATTGCACTTAAGTTTGATATAAAATGAATTGCAATAGCGATGAGTTGAAAGGGAGAGCCATTAGATCTACAATGTATTGGATCTGTTTCTTGTGCATGTAATTCATTCTGTTCTGAGCTCAGGGTCCGCTTCCTGTGCATCGGAAGCTTACGAGCATATTAGTAGTGCTGCTAATGCGGCTCATGTCATATGTCGAGACGTTAAGTCCATTTCAATACTACTCTGCAGTAAATTTTTGGCTCAACTCAGCTATCAATTCATTCTTCACATCAAAACAAATCACACAAAAAGAGAAATTTATTTCTCTTTTGACAAACATTTCTTGAATTAACGTTAAGGGGTTTTGAATCCATTTCTTCCATAAGTTATTCTTTTTATAGCTTTTATTTAAAAAAGATTTATCGCAATCGGCTTAATATTATCGACAAATTTATTCAATTACAATAAGTAATCATTAAATGGTGTCCGACTGTCCACTCAATCGACTTTGAAGTTAAGAATATTCAAAAAATATTGTTTATTCATATTTATAAATATATTCAAATAAACCTTATTCTGAATGTCATAATATTATATTAATATTTATTTATTTATATCTTTATGTTTGCGAATATCACAGAAAACTCCTGACTTGGAGTCAACATTGAGACCATTGTATGAATTCAAACATTAAATGAATGCAAATCTGGACAATCGTAAGATCTAAAGCAGAGTCAGGCAAAGTGGGGTTAGGGTTAGGGTTAGGGTTTTTCGCTCAAAGCCAGAAAACTTCTTGATAAAATCAGAGTCGCTTCAAAGAAAATTCTAGCAGTTCTAGCAAATACAACCCCTAAAATGCCTTGCTCACCTCTGGTTTTAAGCCAATTTTGAATTGGAATAAAGTCAACATATCGGAGATAGGCAATGGGTCCGACGACAGGGGGGGTCAGCCAAAATTTTGGCCAAAAGGGGTCACTGAATCAATTTTTTCGCCCAAAAGTGCCTCATTTTCGAGTTTTCCCGCCAAATCATCGAAAAACAGATGGGGGTCAGCCTCAGCCAAAATCCTAGGGGGGGTAACTCCCCTCTACCTCCCCATTGGCTATCTCTGCAACATATGTTTGGCTGACCGGTCAGGACCATGACTTTTTTAATTCTTCCCGAGTGATTCGACTTCCATTTTATATCAAAGTCGATTCGACATATCAAGACACTTTTGACTTACCGGTAATATAAAAAGTAAATGTTTATTGCGTTTCCCTCATCTCAGACAACTATACTAGTTACTTTCATTTCTGCAGTATTTTTCCAGAAAATACATTACTTTATCGAAAAACATAAAATCGATAAAAATAATGTTTCGGCAATTTTATCGCCTTTTTGTTATTAATGACATTTTAGTAAATTTCCACTCAAATCAATATTGTAAGCCAACAAATACTGTATTAATAGGAGTCAACATGTAAGCATTCAGTCTTGTTATGTTCTAATTGTTAATTAAAAGTTGAATTTTTATATAGAATTCATTTAACCCGAAATAAATCAAATTATAATTATATAAAATATATTAATATTAATAATTAGATGACTGTCTGTCAGAATGAAGTAACAGATCGTTATTATTATTAATATTGAGTCGAATAAAGAGCTCATTATTTTTCTTCCATTTTTATGAGTTGGCAGTCATTCGCGCAGTTATCCTCATTATTATGTGCATTGATTAACTAGTATTGGTTTGTCCCTACTTTCCCCGATTTTAATGACACATTAGTGTCCAAACAGTACAGTTATGTCCGTTTGACTTAAGTGAATGTTGGCTTCAGTTTTGGATGTATTGCTATGAGCGCAATATGAATGGCTATGACTGCAGTACTAGAGCCTAATGGCACTGACGATGGAGAGAAAGATGGTGATGCTCTGATGCCAGTGATGCCACTGCACCAGTGCTAATGTGTCAGTGCATTGCCCATGCAGTCGAACTGTAAGGCAGTCAATGGCCAACAGATTCGACTTGAATGCACACATACTTATACTTTTATGGCTTGCAATACAAATTCCTATACAATCATAAAATTACTCGTAATAGTCATTATATGAGACCAACTTCTAATTCACTCCATATATTGCAACGTTTTATATCCGAATAGTATTAAAGTTCCAAAAGTCTTGTCAACTATTTTTATGATAATATTATAAATATTGCTTTCGTTCAACGCTTTCTGTACGACCCAGTGTTAGCCCAGTCTCACAAAAAGTGATTTTATGGCTTTTCAGTTTAACTACATTTTGATATAACTTTCGAATCGAAGGGATTAATAGTTTTGCAAAAATGAAGAGAAGAAAAAAAATAGTTAAACGGATTTGAATGTACTTTATTTTACTTTATTTTTTAAAGCTTAGAGACTAGCAGTTGATTCTGCATATAATTTTGATGACTGCTCCGATCTAACAGTGCGATCGCATAAACTGCTTGTGCATTACGATGAACTTGAGCGAAGTTAATCCCGTGAAGACTTAATTAAATCGCTGTACGGCTGACACACACTGTATGGAAAATAATCCTCAGAACGTAAACCGCTCGGGAATATCGAGAGATTATTTTTATCGGTATTGGGACACAAACACACGCAACTTGTAATCAACTTCTGTGTATATGCAAGTATGCAATATATGCCAGTCCATACCATTCCTTACCATTCCATACCATCGATGCCAACACCACTGTCAGAGCATATTTGACAACCAATATATAGCGTCTTATATTAAATGTCGATATATGTAACGAATGAAGAAAGATCTGAATCAACTGAACTGACGCTCATTTTTATTTTAAATATTATTTTTGTTCGCAAAAAATTATGATCGAAACCAGTTTTATATTGAATTATGAAAAAAAAGTTGGAATTGACTTATTGTCGAAGTGATGCAAAGCCCGACTTCCGTTTGAGTGTCGGAAATGCGTTCCACTCGAGTGATCCATCTCTCTATTTGAGCCCCTCATCATCCCCTTCCAGTCCAGCGATAATCATAGAAGACTAGTCTTGCGTTAATTCTATCTCTGCCTACGAGTCGACAACAGAGTATGAGAAGAGAGAGGGAGAGAGAGCATAGAGAGAGAGAGAGAGAGAGAGAGAGAGAGAGAGAGAGAGCATAGAGTGAGAGAGAGAATGAGAGCACATAGAGTGAGAACATAGAGATTTAGTGGCAGTCATAAAGTTTTTGTGTTCGTTTAATTTTGTTACAAATGTCTTCAATACAACAAATATAATGCAATAAATAATGAGAGAAATTTGTCAAATTAGAGCTCATCTTATTTTATTTATTTATTAAATGTGTCAATAAATATAATTTTTTATAGCGCTCTCTAATAGATGATAGATTCCCTCCAAGTGCCTACTACTCCGGCATTAGAACCAAAGTAAACATTAAACGAATTTTTTATGTCATTAGTTGATTATTTTTGATATAATATTCTTAATGTTTGGTAATGTCATCCAAATTCTATTTATCCTTACATACAGTCTATACTACAGTACTGTATGCCTGCGAGCTCTCCATCACATTATACATTCAAATATACATTTAATACAATATTCTATGTTTGCATTACTGGTTAACTTAGGTTAACGAAGACCAGGGAGAGAGAGGGGAGGAGAGAGAGAGAGAATGTGTGACAAGATTGAACATTGAGAACATAGTGAACGTGTTGACTGAGTCGAGTCAAATCAGTAATGGAATCATGGGTTGCGACGACTGCTATGTAAACATCATTTTGCGAGTCGTAAGTGAGAAGCAAAACACAAGCCATACATACTTTGCTCGACTATAACATTATGTCAATTATTATTGATTGCTATATAGCAGCAACACATCAGTCGATTCTTTTTTATATCTCTCACATCACCTATAGATCAACTTTTCTATTAGTACTACAAATCTAAAACAATTGTCAAATAATTCTCTTTTGTTTATTTATTTACTTATTTGGTCACAAAATATTGAATAATAGGAAAATGATATTTTTTAAAGGCAAAATATCTGCTTGGACTTTGATTAGTTTCACTTACAGTATATTTGCATATTTTTATTATTATATTTATAGTGAAAATAATTTGACTATAAGTTAGAGGGAATGGAGTTTCGATTGAAAACATAATTACAGTGAAAATTATGGAAATAAGAGAATTTTGATTCAAGATCAGTATAAGAGAGGTTAGCGTCCATTTGAGTGAGTCGGGTAATAACGAAGCAAGGAAATAATGAGTCATTGTCTTTGTGGTCGAGATGAGTTGTATGCGATAAAACAGACCTGTTGTTGCACTGGTCTATTGTTTGATTAGGTGGGCCCACAGCACTCCACCCGCCACAAGATGTGGTGCTTGTGTTAACTACAGTCTGGAGTGGATTCACTTCCTGTGCGTTTTCTCGCTCCACAGCTTTCTTACAATTATATCGGCTTTTGTTCATCTTTTCACTGTTGAAAAGGTAGCTATAATTGGGATGCGTTTCAAAACTACGATTGTTTGCAGTCAATGGAGACTACTCTCCGCGAAATTGTTTGACGCAAATTATGCGACTATCGAATGAATGGTTAGATTGTAAGCAAATTGTATTACAATATAAAGTTGTAAAATCATTGTCGCTATAGTTTAAGCGCTTGACTTCAATCAAAAGAAATGGCAACAAAAGTGAATGAGTGTCTATCCATTGGTTTACTGTTAGAGATTGTTAGACACTGTTCGCAGTTATTATGTGGAGCACAAAAACAGGGACTTATTGTCAGACATAATGGCTAAAAGGCTCACTTGTAATGTAAAAATAGAAATCATACACAATATACACATAGAATGTCTGTATGTATGCATAGAATCCAGAAATGTATACAATATTATTGCTAACTATTCTGTACTCTACAGTATACCAGTGCTATTGATATACATTCACACATTGACTATATATTTATCCGCAATCACATTCATTCTATAGATATTCACCTCAAAAGAATCCATTGGCTTAGCTATTATCAAAATGTTCTTTGTACATTCTATACTATTCTGTACTGGTATATTGTACAGCACATATTATGTCTTATATAAACATATGAAAGCACTGGCAGTTGTGCTCCACATTCTCAATGAATGCTCACTCACTCACTCACTCACTCTTTCGTTCACTTGAGTCTCTCATTTCAAAGATTCAGATTTCATGCTTTCGATTCTGAACCACATCACCAGTCAGTTGAACAAGAGATGGGCTATTAGTTCGACATCGACTCGATATTTATCTCTTCAAAAGTCGTTCTCTTTTAGGACTGAATTCAAATGTTTAATAAAGTATTCTTTGAATAAAATTACGAACACATTCAGACATGTCTTCATATGTCTTGCAGTGAATACATACAAAACAAGCCATTAATGAACAGTTTATCTAATATTATATTATATTTAAAATTTGTGTCTTTTGTGTAGAAATCATATTAAGTGAATGTCACTCAATCATTAGGAGTACTGTTCTCTACTCTTCTCTACTGTTGTCTACTGTTCTCTTGCCTGATAACGAGGAATACCAGTTGAATGCATAGAAAAATTGTTCTCAACCTTTCACTCTTCATATTTGACGGACGATAGTGTCCTTTTGATGCATACTATCGGTGCAAACACTTTTCGACTTGTTTTCCATACATTCTGTTTCTGTGCTCTCTTACAACTGAAAAGCGGTGACAACCGGTCGGACTATACCAGTGCTGTTAATCTATGGGACGAAATGCAATGCAATGGATGGTTGGATGGATTGCTTCCATTCCATACACTCTTTTTCTTTTGTGTTCTCTTCTGCTGCCTCTATGCCTCTACTGCCTGAGCTCCTGCCTCTCCCATCTTCGCTGCACTCTAGCACTGCTGCAACAACATCACCATAACAAAGGCCTCTTTCCCTATCAT